>DWJZ01002021.1:0-20829 GCA_018249125.1 Asbolis capucinus
TAAGTTGTCCTCGTTGGTGCTCCCATTCGATTACAATGCAAATGTCTTTAAGTCAAGAGTGAATAGGCGCTAAGTTAGTGCGCTTTACCTACGTAGACTTCATCGCCATTTTCCAACAGGTGGGATCGTAGTCAAGTGCTAATTTGTCTTAGGTAAAAAAATAAGGTTATCTAAGGTAATAAAAGAAAAATCTATTTAAGTACTTGATAAATAATTTATTAAAAAAACCGTTTCCAAATAATATCGACTCGTAACGAAATAAGAATATTGTTAACGTACTTGAAGTTAAATAACGAGTCTATATACTAATTTAATAAAATCAATTTTATAATATACTAGAAATTGACGTCGCTTGCCTTGGGAAGAAGAGTTGTCCAGTGGTTTCGGAGTTGCCGTACTAATTTTAACTTATTATCCCACGGGAACAAAGCAGTTTTCCTGTGATAAAAAGTATCTTATAACCGTTGTCCGTACATAAGCCACAGTAAGTACATGTTAAATTTCATTTAAATTGGTCAATTGGTTACGGAGTTGCCATACTAATTTTAACCTCTTATCCTGAACGAATTAAGCCAGTTCCTGGGATAAAACCTGTCCCGTTACCATTCTTGAGTTTTAAACTACGAGTATGCTAAGTTTCATCAAAATCTGTCCTGTGGTTTTTGCATGAAGCTCGACCAGTCAAACAAACAGACATTAAACCAAAAAAAAGGTTTTGGTCTCTATATCGGTAACTAAACCTCCCTTGCATTAAAATTTTCGAAAAATACTTAATGTACATAATTGACCCCGTTAAAGTTTTATTATTATTTAGGACAACTCCAAATTCTTCCTCAGTTATTCGCTCATATTTTAATCGAACCACATGACAATATAAGCTTTGTAATAAAAAAAATACATCACAATTCACAAAAAAAAATCATCCTTTAAAGAGTAATGAGGTAAAGAACAAAAAAGTCTCTAAAAATAGTTATATATTTTAACTTTGAAATTTCGAACTGAAGGTGAATAAAACAGGGGATGAAAACTGTTTCTCGCGGATGACGTGGTAAAAAGCTAGTATAATCTAAGTAAAATTCTAACGTCATGACAAATTGCGGCCATTTAGACTGCTTTTAAGGTTTTCGGGAACGATCTAAATGTATAAAATCTTTTGTAGACTTCTTTAAAGATCCTCCGAACGATTACTACAATTTATCGAGATTTATATTGAGTTTGAAAAAATATTATTTGATGTCTAGTCAAAGACGTTACACTTACTAAAGAGTTCAAAATAATTAGGGCCTTACCAGCGTCTCTTGGCAAAGTATTATTATTGTATGTCCGTTGAGAAGTATCTTATAAAGAAGAGCGAGGGCACCTGGCACAAACATAACATAACATATTTATTTATACTGTACTAATAATGTTGAATAAGTACATTGCCTACACACGTGCTCACGTACAGCGCCATCTATTAGGTTATCGCCTATGTTGGCCTAGTAGGAGGTCTTGCGACCGCCTCGCCGGGACAGCGGAGCGAGGGCAGCACACGGTCCCGGCACCAAAGCGGTAGGCGTCGACACCGTGTGGTTTTAGTGGGTTCGAGTCCCACATACCTGTCCAGCATCCCGTAATCGGACGGATGAGACGAGGGTCTTTCCACACATGAAAAAAAAAGTACGTCTAAAGACTCCACCACGCTTCTCCAAACCTGATTTGTAATTAAGTTAGTGCCCAACTTAAGTGTCGGAAGTTTATGTTGCCACCCGAAGGCTACCGACGTGGATTAACCATTACTATATAACGATAACATCAGACACCGACGGCTTTAAGGCCCTCTGAAGCACGAAAGCCATCAGAATTTGTTGTAACCCAGCTGACGGCGCCAGCTGTTGCTTAACTTTTTCGACCGCCTACAATCGAAAAAAGCCGGCGGGCTATGAACACTTGAACGTACGAACGCACTTTACATAAATTCGAAGTATTGGGTATACCTTAGGGAAATACACATTTCAAATTTGCAGCTGTTTCATTCAAGCCCTCCTGAGAGTTGTTAGGGACCTCATAATTGAAATTGAAGTTAGTTTAGTACGTACACGTTACAATCATTTTGTAGTTGCAGTCGAGTCGTCATGGGAGTACACTGTTTTTGTCATTGGTGTAGGAGTTTATAATGAAATAATAATATTTTTTCCTCCCGTGGTTTCACCCTGTGTACTTAATGATCATTATAATATAATAAAAATCAGAACATCATCGTATTCTTAGCCAATTAAATAGGGATTAGGGATAACTCTAAAACTCAGATGCCAGATGTTGCTTAAAGCCAACAGCTTTAGAAAAAAAAAATCAAATCGGTTCTCTTATTAAAAATTCAGAGGTAACATACTCATAAAAAAAATCAAGTTCTAATTTAAGTTGGTAATAAATTAGCCGAAGTTACAAATATTATGGAATATACATTACTTTCTTTGTGCCAAATTTCATTCAGATTTCTACTAGATGGACTGACGACCTAAAGAAGACAGCAACCTAAAGAGAGCCGTAAATTGAGGGAGGCTTATGTCCAACAGTGGATCTTGAAAGGCTGATGGATGGATGGATATAAGGGTATATCATGCGGGCAGGACAGTATTTTGTGTTTAATTTGTAAGGGAGGCGATGCCTAGTATATTTTAGAGCGAGGATTGAAGTAGAAAAAACTGGAGGACTATTAATGAAAAAAAAGTAATAAAAAAAATAAACAAACATACATAATTTTATTGATTTCTTGTTTCTTAATTTCTTAGTAACTACATTTATAATGCATAAAATAATAACAGTCTGTAATAACTTGAGCAATAAGGGAGTTTAAATGCCTCGAGATTAAACTCAACGGTTTCAGCAAATTACAAGTAGCCAAGAGTGAAGTATCTTTAACAAGGATGGTTGCGTATTTTTAATAATTCAAACTTAACATAGTGTATCCATAATAGGGTAACTCGACTGACATTGAGACTGACCGGCAAGTAAGATATGCAAAGGATGGCACGAACTTAACTTATTTTTATGCATTAAAAAATTTTACAAAGAAACTCTTTAAATTCTCCTTCTGGCTCTAATTTTACTACAGAACCTTCAAAATAACTGAAACTTAGGAAATGAGTCGGTTAGAATCCGGGGAATATTCCCATAGTCGAGTCTTGTTATATCGTTCAAAACTAACGTTGAAGCGTTCACAGCCAGGCGCCGCGGATATTTGATTCGATTTTTCGATTATTGGTACGTGGAAAAGTTAAACAACAAGGGGCGCTTGGTAGGAGGATGGGAGATACGTAAACCTGATGACCGTGATTGTTATCGTTAGATAGGAACCGTTAAGTAACGTTAGAGAGGGGGGCAGCATAAAAACATTCAACACCTGATATGGCGACGAACCCCTTAATGGCACATCAACGGGCTGACGCCTGTTGCTAAATTAAAAAAAAAATTATAAAAAAGGTAAAGGTAAAAAAGGTATACCCCCTCCTCTTTTTATACCCCCCTTTCCCCATTCTTGTTCAGAAGTTGGGTACGCCCATGTACGACACTATTTTGTCATGGGGTAAGCAGGCAAACGATCATACAGGTCACCTGATAGTAAGTGATGACCGCCGCCCTTGGATATTAGCAACACCAGACTGAGGTGTTACTAATGCGTCGTCTGCTAGGAAGGAAGTAATGGACTTCACACGCGGGAAAGAGAAAGAAACGATGAAATGCGTGAAGGAATTTAATAAGTAAAATTATTCCGGACCTGAAAATTTAAGCGTATATATTTGCAAACAGAGAAGGAAATTATGAGTAAACTTCGTATAATTTAAGTAGATAATACGTCTGGCAGTAAGAACGGCTTTTAAAAATTCAAGCAATTCGGTTGGACAGAAGATTACGGAATACCCACGGTTGTCATGCATGGAGAATAAAATGTTATATAACGGTACAGTAACACAGTGAAGTGATGTAGATAAAGGTACAGTAACACAGTGAAGTGATGTAGATAAAGGTACAGTAACAAAGTGAAGTGATTCAGGTAAAGGTACAGTAACACAGTGAAGTGATTTAGGTAAAGGTACAGTAACACAGAAACGTGATTTAGGTAAAAGTACAGTAATATAGAAAAGTGATTAAGACTAGCAAACATTGTATTTCAAGTTAATAACCGTTTTGATTATATGCAGTTAATTATATTATTCGTAAGCCATACGATAGAGTGACAGAAGGGAACCAATCCCACACATACAATAGGTTACGGATATTTTAATTTTAAATTAAGTTACTACTTACATTATTTATTATAATGACTGTAATTATTTTTAAATAACTTTATTGCACCATAATTGTTACTTATATAAATGGGTTAATTTCCATAACAAAATACAAACATTTTGACTTTGACAGAAGGATTACCCACATTAGAGAGTACCCCAGTATGGGGTCTAATTTTAAATTGTGTACGCAATGTTTTGGAAGTAAACTAATTGTCACTTTCATCGATAATTTTTATTATTGAAAGGAATTATTATTGTGCGGCCCTATCACCTAGGTAGTGAAACTACCTGCGAAATTACGGTGTCTGGTTATACTAGTATATCATCATATCCGATGTTCAGTGTGTCAGACATTCATATAGCTGCAATATTATATAGCTCCTTTGTTGTCCATCCGCCAAGTCAATGTGTGTTTGAAGTCATTTGAATATTTCCAGGTGTTGGGATAAAACTAGAAAATTTTTCGCTGTTGAGTATTTTTTTAATGTCTACGTACGTAATTTTGTTCATAAAAGTAAATAAACTAACTTCACTGCAGGCAAGACATGACTTTTCACATATCTAAATGGTATCTTAGACTCATCATCATCATCTCAACCCATCACAGCCCACTATTGAGCATGGGTCTCTTCTCTGAATGAGAAGGTTAATGCCATAGTCCAGCACGCTGGCCAAGTGCGGATTGGCAGACTTCACACACCTTTGAATTTACGAACTCCCCGGCATACAGGTTTCCTCACGATGTTTTCCTTCACCGTTATAGCGAGCGACATTTAAATGCTTAAAACGCACATAACTCCGAAAAGTCAAAAGTGCATGCCCTGGGATTCAAACTCGGACCTAACGAGTAGGAGGCCGAATTCTTAACCACTAGGCTATCACCGCTTTATCGTTATCTATACATGAATAAAACAACAATTTTGTACATCTTTCTAATACTATTTTATATAAAAAATAAATTGGATTTACATTAAATAAAACACAAAATATTACACACACTACGACGTTCCGCAATTTCTGTACTGCCGATGACAATTTATTTTTAAACTAAGGTCCATCCGCGGCTTCGCTCACGTGATATATTGAAAAAAAGTAGCCTATATATTATTCTAGACCATAATCTACCTGTGTGACAAGTTTCATTCGGATCCATTCAGTACTTTTTACGTTAAGGAGCAACAAACAGCCATCCATCAAAACTTTCGGATTTATAATATAAGTGGGATTTAATTAGTGTTGAATTTCGACTGTACACAGGAATTACAAGTAATAGTATAATTTGCCATATTGGCATATCGACTATATTAACAATATTGGCTATTGGCCATTGGCCATATCGGCAGTGGCCACCAGGAGAGAATGCATTTCTAACAATATTGTTGCGGTGTTAGCCATTCTGTAGCCGCTAAGTGACCGCAGTCCTAACTGGATAATTTGAATTCCGATACAAATATTTTACTGTTACATTCACAGGCCAGTTGGTCTAGTGGTTAGTAAACCTGACTGCTACATCGAACATCGTGGGTTCGATTCCTTCCCAGGTCGAACTGTTCTGTAATGAGCAGGAATGTTTGTTCTGTATGTCTGGGTATAAATATCTATATAAGCATGTATTTAAAATATATATGTTTATCAGTTGTCTGATCACCATAGTACAAGCTAACGCTTTGTTTGGGGTCAGATGACCGTGTGTGAGTTGTCCAATATTTATTATAATTTTTATTGACATATTAAAATTATAGCTTAAAGGCTACCCGCGGCTTTCCTTGCATGTTAATAAAAAGTAGCGTATGTGTTAGTCTAGAATACAATCTATATCTGTGCCAAATTTCATCTCGATCCGGTCAGTAATTTTTGTGTAAAGGAGTACCAAATATCCATCCATACTCACACACTTTCACATTTATAATATAAGTAGGATTTCTGTAATGCTTGTTGGTGTAACGATTTTTATAATTTTTCACTTTAACTCTTCAATTTAACTGGAAGATAAATGGTTGGGATGGTCACCTGAAGACAAGATGACCAATGTGGATGAATCTCAGCAATTCCAAGAGTATTATCAGAGTATTTCTAATCATGGTGAATAACTCTACTTCTCTCCAACTTTCAGGAAATTGACTCAACTTTTCTCTTTATTCCCAAAGGAAAGATATTTCATGTTACAAATTACACTTTGTTACAAATAATGTGACGTTAATATCTTGTATAATTTGCGATTGGCTGTGATAGTCTAGTGGTTAGCCTAGACTTCATCAAAAATTGATTATCACTTGTTACGGTGAATGAAAACATCGTGAAGAAACATGCGCTCCAGAGTTGTCCATAAACTTTCCAAAGCTGTGTGTAGTCCTTTAACCCGCACTGGGCCAGCGTGGTAGACCCCTATCCCCTTCACATTGTGAGTGGACACCCGAACCCAGTAGTGGGACAGCTATGGGTTCCAATTATTATAATATTGTTATAAGTTTCACTTGACTCGATCAAATAAATTTTGTAAGTAAAAACATAAAATTTATTAATATTTAAGACAAAAATTCATTTAAAATCATACCAAATACGTTCGCGTGCCAAATAGACAGTGTACGCGACTATTTCTATGACCAGCTGGGTTCGGCAGAAAGCTTCAGACAAAGGCTTTTTTGCCCTTGGTTTCGAAAAAAAGTACTTACCCAAGAAACAAAAGCTGGTTTACGTCACGGCCCTAAAATAAATAGTACTTTCTTACCTTCCTTCGGCAGAACCACGGTGGTTGCGCGTAGACAATGCTTTCAGGTAGCAATTTTGGTGGGCAAATATAACTAATTTACTACTGCACTTACATAACAAATATATATCCTATTCTCGACTTTACGCAACAGTCAATAAGAGCTAATTAGTTATTGTAAAACTGCAAAAACATTTGTTAATTTGAACTTTGCAAGCGCGTTCCGCGAAAGATAGCACTTCGTTAAAATCTAAAGAAATACATTGTTGAGTTAAATCTGCCATTGTCGTTGTTGATAATCCAAGTTGTAGTTTATACTAATTCTGTTAGTAAAATAGACTCGGAAATGAGGTTTTATTGTGTCCTTGAAAAACAATGCAGTTATTGTGTAATTAAAAAAAATTACACATGACACTCGACAAGGATAAAATGTTTCAAGCAATTTATATAGCTATTGATAGCCCATTAGATCTCCTCATAACTGAGGAAAGATAGAGCATACTCCATTGATATTATTTGAAAGATAGATAATGTGTAATTTTACAGTGACTCAATGTATGTACATATATGGTACAAACCACTTTGTAATATATTCGCGCTACTTTAAAAGTTCTTTGTCGTCCTGTGTTCCTGGTACCTAGTATTCCATAACTTATCTATTTTGTGTATTTTCTATCTTTTTTTATTTGCATGCTCATAATTTTTTTTGTATATTAAACATGTTAAATAATTATTTGTGTAAATCTCTTATAATATTATAAAAAAGAGTTGTTTTTTTGTTTGAAGAGAATAGGCTCCGAAATTACTGGACCGCTTTGAAAAATTCTTTTGCCGTTCGATTCCTATATTGTGCTGGGTGGATATAGGTTATAAAAAATTATCAAAAAGGTTAGGATTCCCTATGTAAATTTCGATAATGTAGCCCAACGTGTTTAAAAATACCTTATATCACGTACGCTGAAAAAATTATTGACAATAGAACAAAAGGAATGTACTACAGTTTTATAGAGGACATCAATATCTACAAATAAGTCCGCGACACCACATGTCTAACTGTTACAGTTATGCCACAGTAACTACTTTTTCTGGTGTTATTTTGGAGTGTGCGCAGGAATTACACGACCTAATTCTCCCACTCCTTGCTACCGTCTTACGACACGACACATTCCGGGTATCCATCCATACACCGTGGATACCCCTCCGGTACGAACGAAACGCTGCACCTCATCTTTTGCATGGCGTACCACGAAGGATTGGAATAAGTTACCAGAGTATGTGTTTCCGCTAAAGTACCAATGTCCCAATAAAGTATTCAAGACAAGAGTATAGGTTTCTTCTAAGTTAATGCCCTTTACTCACAACTCATCGCCACCTGACGGGTGATACTGTAGTGAAACGTTTACATATAAAATGATTTTTCCAAACTCTAAATTGCGGATATTTTTTCGTTTTGGGGGCGTTTTAAGTTGGTCTGAAGAAATAGTGATAATGTAGTACTTAGCGTCCATTCATATTTTTATAATTCTTATTAAAATGGTCCATCTTATCTGTTGTTAAACATAGATAAAGACAGCAACGTTGTTTTATTTCGTCAAACAGGATATTAGGATGAAGTAAGAAAATCAATAGACAGGAAGACTTAATTCTGCGAAGTTATTTGGGTTAGATAAGTTCTGTTGGTATTATCTTCGCTTGCGAGGTAGTGATGGGATAGAACGGTGATTTGATCTGTTGGTCTAGTGATGGACCTTTGTGTATTGTGTATGTACCCATTTTTCGAATGAAATGTCTAAGATGTGCCATTTAATAAGTTTGATTTTGTGTCCACCAGTAGGCCAGTGTGGAGAACTATGGGCTGTAACCCCACACATTATGAAAGAAGACCCGAGCTCCATAGTGTGGACAGTTACGCAATGGTTGCACAGGTACTCACGATTAGTAGTTTGTGGACCGATTTTTCGACATAGTTTCATGCGTCATATCTCGACTGTTAAAAAAGTATATTTATGGAATAGTGGGTAGTTGTGTTTTAACATACACACTAGATTCTGCCCACGGCTTCGCCCGCAATGTGTTGATAAAAAGTAGCCTATGTGTTACTCCAGGATATAATCTATCTCTGTGCCAAATTACATCCAGGTCTGTTCAGTAGTTTTTGTGTGAAAGGGTAGCAAACATTCACTCATTCAGTCATACATTCACCCTCCCATTTTCACAAACTTTAGCATTTATAACATTAGCAGAATTATATATATATATATATGTATATATTTTATACATGTATTTTACATATGTATTTTACATATGTTAATGCTTAACTACAATCCCACCTGGTGGTAAGTGGCGTTGCAGCCTTATATGGTAAATCACATTAACTTACAAGAAGCCTTTTCACTCTTGTCTTGAAGACACATACATTTAGTATACAGATAATATATTTAAAGTCTTGAACGAATTTAAAACTTATATAAAATTCCTAATTCAAAATCACCGATCAGTCCCATCACTAGCGCAAACAATCTTCCAATAACCGTTCGTATAAATTTTAACGCATATCCTAACTTAACTCTGGGTAAATGGAAACAAACTATTGACTATATTTCGGCAAACCAAGATAAAATAAATATTTTAGGGTGGCCGCAGCCTAAACAAACACCGACAGATTTGCTGACCATCGATATAGTTTCAATTTAACGCCGAAATTTCATCACCATTTTCTTCTATTGAAAATAAACCTTATGACCAATGAATAAAGTGTAATATTCTATACGCGGTTTATGAAACATAAGTTACTGTTTGTTTTTTTGAGAGGTACGATATTTGGATATATTTTTTGCTGGGATGCTTTCGTTAATTCACTATCTCGTAGGATTAGGTTATATTTCGGAGTGCTGTGGACACGAATTATGCTAGGTAATTGCCGTGTTTTTATCGTGAGTACCCGTAACAAAATCTATTGTAAAACATTATAACTAAAACAAGGTTTATTAAAAATATTTGAAAACTCAAGCTTTAATTATAGATCCATAATACAAAAAAACACAAAATTTCATAATTGTATTGTTAACCGTTGAGGAGTTCCCTTGTCTGGAGCCAATCCTGACCGTAGTATCAGGTCATGCTTGTTATAACAATGCATTGATATCAAGATGAATAATTCCGCTCCGTAGTGTAAGAGGAAGTGGGTCTAATTAAGCCTGCGAGATTTGACCCGTAACAAACAAATATACTAACATAGTAATATACAAATATACACTGCAAGTTAAATAAAAGTTTGTATTTAAGAGGAATTTATTAAATAAAGAATAAAAAAATGGTGGGATTTTTATGTTTTAAAAAGTACATATGAAAGTACTACGAGAACGTGTCATATCAAACTACGAACAAAATTGTAATCGTTCAATAATTTACTATCGAAAAAATGCGTTTATTAACCATTATAATCCAATTCCTTGACCAAAAAAACCCTCAACTTCCAAAATTCTATCTCATATAACAGTATAAAACTACACAAACGACAAGCAAAATGAAAATAAACTACTTTCCCAACCCGGGCGTCCAAATATTAAAAATGGCGTACATTAATTTCCTCTCACCGTTTACCAGATAAGGCGTGCTATGGAGCAGTTTTTAGTACAAGCAGTGTAATTAATATTGGCGCGGTGCCCGGAGCGGTGCTATCGCTGGAGTTATCAAAGCTTGCTATTTTTCTTCATTAACGACAACCCACGACTGGGAAGCGTCATCTTAGGGCTCCTTAGGACTCCAGTTCCTGACTTCCAGTTATAATTGGTGAAGAAAATGTAAGGTCACATTTTGTTGTGTTATTGACTAGTTTCTGCCCGCGACATTGCCTACATTGATAAAAAAATGCCGTAGTATTATTCTAGATTGTAGTCTATCGTTGTGCCAAATTTAATCAAGATCGGTTCAGTACTTTAAGGCTGAAGGAGTAACAAACGCATTTTGCATTTATAATATTAGTAAAATGACTAGTTGCTTTGACTAAGGGCTAGGATTTTAGAAATTTATAGGTTTTTTTACCATAAATAATCAGGCACTTGACTACGATCCGACCTGATGGTAAGTGGCAATGTAGACTTCAATGGTAAAGCGCACTAACTCAGCAAAAATCTACGCACTCTTGACGTGACATTTACATTGTGATCGAATGGAAATACCGACGCGGGCAACTTATTCCAGTCTTCACGGTACGGGTGATAAAAGAAGAAATCACGTTTAAATCAATCTATGAAACAAACGCCTAAATTCAAACTTCAAAACGTGAGTACTAGTTTACATTAAGATTTTACTCATCTGCCGAATTCTACATTGATGATGATGAGATGATGATGATGAGATGATGATGATGATGACGATGATGATGATGACGATGATGGTGATGATCTATACCTGCATAAAATACTTTGTCCTGATTGACAAACGGCCCAGCCAAAACCGCTGCTCGTACAGACCTCAAACTTGGAGAGTATTTTCTTTGTAAGATCAAATAAGAAAGATTTTTTCGAAATTCCATCTCTAAGGGGGTGCAAATGGTGAACAACGTGTTTTGGTACAATGTCACATAAAATACTATGTGCATACAATTGACGTCAGATTTTTGTTATTTTCAAGCTAATGGCCGGTCGTAACTACAAGTGACGCTGTTCCGGGTTTAATTTTCGACCTGGGTTTAGATGGCACATAAATATTTATTCTCGGGTCTTGAATTTAATTTATATTTCTTTGTAACTGGATATCAGCTACACGCGTGTAAGATTTTTTTTTAAATTTATTTATAAATAAAAATCCTAAGCTTAAAAGACATACTAAATTATTATACTTTACAAACTATTTTATATTGATGAACACGTGTATTTAAAATAAAATACAGAAGCCTTGTAAACTGAAGCTTACAAAGCTTTCTCAAAAGCTTTTGTTTAGACTGAATACGACTATTCTAAGAAGTCAAAACAGTAGCGTCCGCAAAACAGCTACGTGACGCGAAACGAATGTATCGTATTTTTTAAACCCTGACTCGGCGATTTATCAATTTATATGACAGCATTCAAAATAGGTAATTTTATAAAAATTGTAAAGTTCATTGTGTTTCATAATTAATGAAGCAAGTCTTTCTCGGTAACAAAATATCCGATCTTAGATTTCGGTCGTCATTACGTGTCTCTTTGTGCGACATTCTTTTGCGCCCAGGTGTTCATATAATTACACTATACGGTGGGAGAAAGAGATGGGGGTATACAGAATAGTGTAGGAGAGAAAGGAATATAGTTATAGCCCTTGCGTTGATTGATAACTGTGACAAAAACGTTACAGATGAAAAATAATAATTATCAGGCCTTTTGTTAGAGGCGTATGAAGTTTAGGCAGGGGTGCGTGTTAAACGATTTTTGCTAATTTATACTCGTGTTTATTAATAAATTACTTTGTCCATAGCTTTTAATTTTAATGTACATTAATTAGAAATAATTAATTAACAGAATTTCCAAAAATTTCTTACTATTTAAATTTTAAATCCTTTTTTTTACTTATATCTTTATTTTTATAACGGTTTTACATTAGAATCAAATTAATTTTTAAGTTACCCAAAATATTTCAAATAAAACAACCGTTGTCATTACGATATCATGTTTAAAGTTATTTAAAATTACTAGATTGCATGGATATACCTTTTTTTTTCGGATACCGTAAAGCGTTACCGTATACCCATTCGACTCAATAAGTTTTATAATTGGCAGCCCTATCATAGCCGGGTGCAGTTCAACGATGCCTAGGTAGACAATGCTGCAAGCGCAGGTAGATAACTCAGCTTGTCATTTGTAATCTCATAAAAATATCCATAACTCTTATTAATAACGACATAAGGTTGATTTTAGTGTAACACCGAATTTTTGGTCAACAAAATATGTATGTTGTATTTGTATTTTTTTATATTTCATTAGCTAAGTTCGCGCTTTTAAGTTGTATCACGAGCGAGGGTTGGTGTATTGTTTCGTCAAGCCTATATGTGAAGCTTTGTCAATACAGGATGGAATGTATTGTTTTTTTATGTAGCTTTATTTATCCAAATCAGGCCAAAGTTATTTCAATCTTTTGTATTTTGCGATACGGTTTTGGAGATATCAATAACATATTGAAATACTGTAGGTAACTAATCTCGAACTTTTTATTATTTATAATTATTTTTGCATTTTGCTACAAATTTTAGGATACTACAATTTTAGGATTGCTAACATTCTCCAGTATAAGATAGGGAAGAGTCATTAAGTTGCGGATGAATAAAATTATGATTAAACCTCAAAAGAAGATGAAGGAATGGAGAAGGTGTTGAAATCTCAAATTGTTTTGCTAATGTTAATCAAGAATATTTTCTCTAAGATACACAATAATCATAATTTATAAAATACCATAATTCTTTTTATATAAAAATTAATGTTTGTTTGTGAGTTTGTTTGTCCTTTATAGACTCTGAAATGGTAAGAGATAGAGCACTGATGTCTTAAACAAGTTTGTTCAGAATGATCTGGAATAGGTTTTGGCTCCAAAATTATATCGTTCACACATGGATGAGTTGATGCGTAGCAACGTGCGCCGGGTACAGCTAGTATTATTATAAAATTACAGAGTCAAAATGATGAATGACGTCATCCTACAGAAAATTAACAATAATAAGATACCATTAATTTAAATCTCTGATACTGAAATTACATAGTAAAATGTTACCTTTTAATATCCTCGCGAGATCAACAAGTTTGTAAAAAGATCGAAGGTTTTAGATATAACGAACTATGAAGCAATATTACATTAAAAGCTTACAGACCATTGCTTTGTTGGGCGTCGAAACACCGTACAAACCAGGCCCGACACGGTTTACTTAACAAATTGTTATTAATTAGAACAGGTAACGTGAATTTGATATTTTTACAATCATTACACATTTTGTTAAGTTCCTTATTGGTTTAGTCCCAGATTCATATATTGATTGATGAACTGTCTACTTACAATAATACACGGAATATTAAGATACGAGCGAGTAAGGAAGTACTTTAGTATCTTCAACGTTAAGATAAAATGATTTGTACGAACGAATCGAGCTCATTTCGATCGTGAGATAACAACGAACGAATTGTAAACTCATCATCCCTAAGTTTTTATAGAAACAATACTCCACGGAGAGTTAGTTACGGTCGTTATTTGCGGAGATTAATTAGGTCCTTCATCCGAGTTATCACCACGACCGATCGATATAGTATAAATCAATTTAATCTAATTAAAAGCATTACATGTTTTTTGTTCGATAACGAAACAAGATGAGGTATTAGGAGATGGAATCGTGGAGATTAGAAGGTGAAGTTGGAGCAGCGGGTCACTGATGATATCTCTAGATGGTCCGTCAGTCCCACGTCGGGTTGTTCTACAAATTATTTATACAGTCTAATTTAATTTAAGTCCCCTGACCTTTGGTGCATTTGGCTTTGGAAAAAACCTCTCGTTCCACGTGACTCATGTAACATTCATGCCTCTTATTGTATTACTTTAGGGAGCGTATTAAACGTACTGTTTGGTCATATGGACGGACGATTATAGTTACTGGAGTTTGGTGTTACAATGATCGTGTAATAAAAGTGCGACAACGTTGACGTTGCAAAATGATCATGTAATGTAACTGCGAAAACAAGGATGGTACAAAATTATGATGCAAGGTAAGTCTGAAAACCGGTGGCATTACGAAATTATAATGCAATTCATTGTGAAAACATTGGTGCTGTAAAATTATTATACAATAAAAGTACGAAAACGTTGACGTTACAAATCGATCATGTAGTAACAGTGCGAAAACGTTGACGTTACAAATCGATCATGTAATAAAAGTGCGAAAGCGTTGACGTTACAAATCGATCATGTAATAAAAGTGCGAAAACGTTGACGTTACAAATCGATCATGTAATAAAAGTGCGAAAACGTTGACGTTACAAATCCATCGTGTAATGAAAGTGCGAAAACGTTGACGTTATAAACCGATCATGTAATAAAAGTGCGAAAACGTTGACATTACAAAACGACCATGTAATAAAAGTGCGAAAACATCGACGTTACAAATCGATCATGTAATAAAAGTGCGAAAACATTGACGTTACAAAATAATCATGTAATATAAGTTTGTAAACGTTGAACTTTGTGTGCATGTATGCTGTCTTAATTATTTTCCTATTGAGTTAGTAGTCGTAATGAAAATTTCCGATTACGGAGTGCCGGAGGACCGGATCCGGTAATCTAGTGGATCCGGTGTGGTAAAGTGCGTACCTTATCCGATGCTAACATATGTCGTATCAGGCATCAAAACCTACCAGATTCGGCATTACTGTCTTACTGGGTCTCCATTCACAATATGAGGGGTACGGACCATACCATCACGCTGATTTATGTGGGGTTTGGTAGAACTCACACAACTTTGATGACTTTATGAAGAATTCCCAGGAGTGCGGGTTTCTTGATGAAGTTTTCCTTAGCAAGTGATAATGAACATAAAAAAATACTTTCTTTATTATAAATTATATTTAAATATTTCACTGACTTGTTGGTCTAGTTATTAGTAAACCTGGTAACTAAGCCGGAGGTTCTGGGTTCCATTTACACTCAAAACATACATTTTTGTGATAAATAGGAATTTTTGTTTTGTATTCAAAATTATCGTCAAATATGTGTTTACGTTTACTGATCACTATAGTACAAGTTAATGTCTAACTTGCTCAATTTGGAAACAGATGGCTTTGTGTGAATTGCCCTAAGATATTAATTATTTAAGTTTATTCTGATTTAATCAATTCAAATACAGCAATTCCTTTGACCTTGTACCATGAAATTTCCACGTGGTTTAAAAGAAGTAAATAGTATCGGTGGTCTATGTTAGACAGTGTTTTAGCCGAAGATAGCCGGCCTTGCAGCGTCTCGCCACGCAGTCTACGTCGGAAGTTTACGATCGAACGCCAGCCACTTTTATTGGCTACCAAGCCTCCTCACAGCCTCCCATTCAGTCCGCAAGAAATATACTTTTTTATTGCTCTGTCACTTGGGTAATTTATTGACAATGAACGCACGTGCATTTCTATTAATATTTTATGTTGTAAGAGTTTTTATGCGGCCTCCGCTCGGCCCATTGTTGGACGGAGCAGTTTGTTTTATGTCCACTGGAGAGGTCTGCTTAATTGATGTTATTCAAATTAGTCGTGATAGGTCGACTCGATTTAACTTGATTGCATCTATAAAACTTACTAGACCTCTCATGTAGGTGGAACGATTTCTTTTTTTTGTGTGTGACGCAGGCAAACGAGGAGATGGCTTCCAGACTGGGGTGTTACTAACGCGTTGTCTGCCAGGAAGGAAGTAATAGACGCAAACTCCCGGAGAAAGGAACAAGGAATCAGTATATTGCTGAATCAGTAAAAAAGCAAATAAAAATAATTTTTCTGCAAAGCCAAACTACCGAGCATCTGACTTCTGTTGCCCTTTGCAATTCCCCCGTACGCTATGGGATTCGTAATCTAAGCCGTCCGAATAAAGCTGAATACATTACATTCTGGTAATACGTCAGACTAATTGACCTTATATTTGCCGCGTACGATGTAACCGGTCTTTACGAATTTTGCAAAACTTTAGATCGACCAAACACGGTGCATTATTGACGGTCTCTTACATCAGACCTCGCCATTTTGACTGACGTTTTTGTAAACACATGAGGACGATCAATTCGTAATAAAAGGTATAAAGATTAAGTATATGAGAGAAAAATTAAAAATAAGAGGCTATTGTAATAAGAGACCGAGGACAGTTTTTCGAAATGTAAATTTTCAAGAGAAATACGGGCTTGTTACTTCAACTTTGTGACTCGATTTGTACAGTTAAGTAGCATTTAACGGATGAGAGTGTCGAGCTAATTGCAATTTTAATGTAAATCGAACGATCGAGAGAAGCCAGGGCCATAAAGCATCCTGAATGTCGCCATAAAAGTCTCGTGTGGTTTTTCAACGTCTGACGCGCGCTCTTTCGAAATTATATCCGAAATAATGACAATTCTTCGGCCGTTTTAAAATGCGGTTACAGTAAGGATGAACGCAAGGAAAACGGAATTTTTAATATGTTTATTGTTATATTTGGGAATTTAAAATTATCTTTTTGAATAATACTGTTAATAAACGTGCTTTAAAAGCTAATGGACGCAAAGAAACCAAAATGATAGTTGAAAATATTAAATGGAAAAATATTTCAAAATGATATTTTAGTCAGTGAAATATTAAAGTCGAAAATTGTTTAGTCATTAAAATATAAAAGTCGAAAATCGTTAATTTACCGAAATGTAAAACTTGAAAATAAATACATTTAATCATTTTATCTCGTATGTAGTTTAATTTATTTTCATTTTCAACAGAGTTTTATATGGATTCTACTAAAGTCAGTAGTGTCAATCAAATTGCCCGTAATATTCAAGTTCAAACAAAGTACTGGCAGCGCCAAGATGATTTACAGGATTTACTGTTATAGTTTTAAGATTTTGAAGACTGTTTAAACACAGATAGACAGAGAAACCAAATTAATAGATAATATCTTTCCAAAGGATACTTTGATCAGCAAAATATAGAAGTCGAAAAAGTTTAATCAGCGAGATATAAAAGTCGAAAATTGTTTAGTCAGCGAAATAAAACGTTTCCTTTTTAAGTAATATAATTTATTCCCTTTCCTGACGCAAGAGTTTTATATGGGTATACCCTACACAAGTCAGCAGTGTCAATCGCGTCGCCCATAAATAAAGTCAGACAAAGTACTGGCAGCGCGAATATGCGCTATATAATTAACAGTTAACCCTATTATGGGCACTAACTCACGCGCAGCGCGGAACAATGCGCGGTGTTTGGCACCTAATGGCCACGTTGATTGAGACTGCAATAATGTTGCCAACGCATTGCTCACTCCCTTTATCTGTTTGTTGGTTTATTTTTTAGTTTTAAGTTACTGGTTGGAGGTTTTAAAAGAAATTACGGGAATTTAATTTAATGCTATTTTGTCAGGATTCCGCTTCGCGTGTGTCAAAACAGAACCATATCCCGGGAACAATATTTATCTGTTATTTTAATTTTAAACATTTTTAAATGTAATGACTGTTTGCTTGATTAACTAAGTTGAGAGTTTACAATCATCGTAAGTACCCGTTTCTTATTCAAATATTTATCTGTCGTTAAACCTGAAGTCAGAGTCGAACCTATTACCTCGTATTTCACACTCTTTACCACAAACGAGGCAAAAGAGCGGTCAAACCGAATTTGACGTGACGAATGTATCTACTAGATGGCGTATATGTAGCAAAGCCGTAACACAATAATTTGTATTCATGCCGTACCCAGTACATAATTAAATTAATGATACGAAGAAAACATCGCAAACGTAATGAGAATTACCTGAACTTGATTCCGTACAAGTGCTCAGATTTTAATGAATTCAATTTATTAGACAGATTATAAATAAATATATAACAGGCCGGTTGGTCTAGTGGTTAGTGAGCCTGATTACTGCACCGGAGGTCATGGGTTCGATTCCCACCCTGGTTAAACTTTTCTGTGATGAGCAGGAATGTTTGTTCTGTGTGTCTGGGTGTGTAATGAAAATATCTATTTAAGTATGTATTTAAAAGTATATATGTATGTTTATCAGTTATTTAATCACCATAGCACAAGCTAACGCTTAGTTTGGGGTCAGATGGCCGTGTTTCAGTTGTCTAAAGATAATTAATTACCAACGAATTAAGAATGGTTTAAGAAACATTCTCGTTATCGAATGCGATATCTTTTAAAGATACCCAAACTCAGAGGTTCCGTAGGGAGAGTAGAAGTGATATAGGATTTCTACCCATTAAAACCCCTCGGGTAGATGCCAATCATATGGGAAGTTACCGGGATTTCATATGAACGCACCGGTGACACCATCGTCTCTTAGCGCATTTTTTATACAAAATAAGTTAATGCTTGACGTAGATCCCACCCGATGGAAATTGGTGATGATGTCTAAGATGTTGGACAAACTAACTTAGTAAAAGACTAATCACTCTTCTCTGTAAGACTCTTATTATTGTAGGTACACTAATTAATACTCTATTCTATTAATATTACAAATGCAAAAGCGACCACGAATGTTAGGTGCTCTTTCATACAAAAACAAAAAAAAAACAAATACAGATTTGAATGAAATTGAACTGAAATGAATGAAATGAGATAATATATGTATAGTCTAATCATTAAAACTATTTTTAAACACACCTCGCAGGTGAAGACACGGGCGCAAGCATAGTATTATTAAGTAAGAGATATACCGCTTATTATAGCAAGGGATAACTCTAACATATAGAGTAGTAAGTCTGTAATAATACTGCGATAAGAGATGGTGGTAAATCCCCAAACGAAATCTTCGTTTCATGATACAGAGGTTGACTCTTAACTTTATTATTTTCAGTATAATTCAGTCTAATTCGTTATAAAATATTAGGTATATTTAATACATTTTTGAGGTAAAATAAAATATATATTTTTTCGGCTACGTCAATGGAAATTTTAAAGAATTTAATGTTGTGATGAGATATCATCAGATTCCCAGTAATGGCTTATTGGGTTAAAATTAAGTAGTTATCAAATGGAACTGTTTATAACAATGTTGTTAAGTTACCTGTTTTTCTCGAGTTTTGTAAAGTAGGTACATAATTCTCATAAACGATTTCTAGATTAAACAACGGTATGGCTATTATATTAAAAGTAGATCTGATAATGTATGAGAAAACGTCTAGGTAATCTAATACCTAACTCATGATTGTTGCGGAAACTGAGAAAATGTTTTTATATAGTATCTATGCGTAACGAATTTTCAACACAGATTAAAATAGGTGGAAGAAATGTATGTACATTATGTACATGTAATGTTATCGGCTTATGTAATGCAGTCGACAGGCACAGACCCGATGGAATACCCGAAGAACCAATCACGTGTAGCCACTGCACGAGGCGCATGAATCCGACCAATTAATTTTGTATTACGACTTGTGCGAGCTATTATACAGTTTATATTGGTTTTTTAAATTTTAACTGATGGTAGTCCCACTGCTGGGCTTAGGTCTCCTTTTACGATGTAAGTAAGGGGTATAGCGCAGTCTAATCTTTACAATAAATTCGCATTTTGCAAACCCAATTTTCTTGCTTTACCATCTTGCAAGGATTATGCGTTATGACCAACCAACTCATACCAAAGTCCCTCTTTCCCCAGACGAAAATAGCCTACTAGACCTGCAGTCGTCGAGAGACTCCATCGATACTCTACGCAACGTAACGATCAAGACCGAGCCGCTGAAGAGTGAGGTGTTCCAGAGCTTGGATGACCAGAGGGTGCTGGACTTAAAGTATGCTTCACCGCTGCAGTCACATCAGAGAAGCCTCAGCATGAACAGGGTAAGAAAGCATGAAAACGATTTAGAAGAGTTACACGGTCTTTTAGCAGTATAAGAATGTGCAAGGCCTATGGAGGTCAATAGCTTTTCATCAGAGGGCCCATGGAAACCACAGAAGGCAATTTAGGTTCTTCTGGATTTAGTGCGTAACTAGATGTGCCCGCGACTTCGTCCGCGTGGAATTTAACAAAACAAGGTTATTAAAATATTTAGAAACACTAGCTTTAATTATGAAGAATGTACGAAGAAACATAAAAATTCATAACTTTATTGTTAACCTTTGTGGAGTTCCCTTGTCTGGAGCCAATCCTGAACGTAGTATCAGGTCATGCTTGTCTTTAAAATGCATTGTC
>DWJZ01002022.1:0-20824 GCA_018249125.1 Asbolis capucinus
ACGACTACGACTCTATCATTTAAACAAATATTGCTGTCTATTTATTTATAATTTTTTATGGTACATCATGAAAAAGATTACTAATATTATAAATGAGTAAGATGAAACTTAGCACACAAATAGACCACATCTAGGAAATGAAAATAACTTAAATTTTATTCCATTTTGATCCCAATTTTAGATGCATGCAATGTAATGTGTGAACATGTAAATAGGTTTGGATATTTGTATTTCAATGCGTCTGGAATAAAACAAAGGCTACTTTTTATCAACACAAGACGCGGGCGAAGCCACGGGAAGAAAGTAGTAAAGTATAATAAACATTCTTATTTGCTATTTTTTTAATGTTTCGTAATGGGTGCAAAATCTTAAATAAGTAATTTAGACTAAGTAACTATTACAAACAGCTGACTCACGTCAGTTGAACGCACGTTGGCGTCGCGGACGGTTCCTGAAGAAGCTCGGACAAATCCGCAATTAATTCAGCGAATTCGACTATATATCACGTGAATCAGTCCTTTTTAATAACTATGTATTGAAACTCGTATATTCAGGAATCTTTCAATGTTAAAGTAATTAAGATCTGAAAATTGTTGTTGTTACATAAAAATATTTCTCCGTAAAATATACGGAACACGGAACTTTATACATCAATTTAGGAAAATATTTATTAATAGATTCATAATCAATATACATTTCTATCTATTCTAGATATTTAATAAAACGTTAATTTCTACGAATGTCTTGAAGTAAATTTGAATTTCCTATTCCCTTGACACTTTTAGTTCCCAACTTTAACTTTACATTCTACTAAACGAGATAGCAGAGAAAGTAAAGGCCTTTGAAATTACCGACATCCATCATAAATGTCGCTATGAGTGACATTTAAAACAAGCGGAGCCTATCTCAATCTAAATGGGGATTCTCGAGACATTAAAAGAAAATATTTCCAAAAATGTAAAATTTAAATTAGGTTACTTCATAATCATCAGCATTACTGTCCCACAACTGGTCTTGGATCTTCATTCACCATGTGAGGAATGCAGGCCAAGGTTCACGACACAGGTTAAGTATGAATTGATGAACTTGGTACACTTTTGAGAACTTTATGGAGAACTGTTAGGAATGCAGATTTTCCACGTTGTTTTTCTTCACCGTAATAAATAATACTTTACTTCTGATACGTACATAACTTCGAAAATTAGGGGTGCACGACGCAGGTTTCAACCCACGACCTTGCGTTCGAGAGATGTACGTTCTTACTACAATGTGAGGTATGATGAAATAGGAAATGAAAATTTGTACTATAATTATTTTTATATGAATACACCCTCATCGATGTTTAAGGAGACAGTGTCTCGATAAACAGTATTTTTTACTGAGTTTTATTCACATAAAGGAGTGTTTTAGTTTGGCATCGTAAGGGATTTAAATTAACAGATTTTTAAAAATCTGTGAATCGATTTTAATGAAACGAACTCAAAATGTTATGCCAAGTTAAACACAATAAATGTTTCATAACCGCATTCAAATCGCATCAGCTGTTTCCGAGATTAGCGCGCTCAAATGCATTAACAAACAGATAAATGGCAGCAATTCTAACAAATTTTGTATATACTAATTTAATTAATTTTTGTATATATTAATTAATTAAAACTGTAACGGTGTCAATTCTGTACAATAAGTATTTTTGTTTAATTTTGTTATGGGGATGTTTTGTTATCAACATAGAGACCAAAACTTTTTTTTGGATTTATTGTCTGTCTGTCTTTTTGTCTGTCTGTTCGAGCTTCATGCAATAATCACTGGACAGATTTAAGTGAAACTTGGCATAAACGAAGTTTGGGACCCGATAATTGTTATAGGACCTATCCGGGAACAAAGCCATTTTCTGGGATAAAACCTATTTTATTCCAGGAAATGGCGTTGTTCCCGCAGGATAACAGTCTAAAATTGATATGGCAATTCCGAAACCAATGGACCAATATTTTGCAGGGGTGTAGCTTATGACAATGCTTAAGGACAATGGTTATAGGATACTTTTTATCCCAGAAAACTGCTTTCTTCCCGTGGGATAGTAGGTTAAAATTGGTATGGTAGCTCTGAAGCCACTGGATAACTTTTCTTCCGAGGCGAAGCGAGGGCAATTTCTAGTCATATCATATTAAAACCTTCCAAATAATAGTTTCTCCCAAACATCTAACTTTTTATGCCGCCTGAAGGACTCCGACATGAATTAACGCTTGTTATTTAACTCTCTCTAACTTCTCGACCATTTACAATCGAAACAATCCCCTTACGATCGCTTCGCAAATAAATGGCTGGCAAGAAATAAAAATTGTTAGAACAAAACGTGTCTGGGTAGCTTGTATAATAAATTTGTTCAAGTTTAATATACATAAATTACTGTGAACAGAGCAACATTAGGCTCTGGTTAACTTCAGCGAGCTTCAAGATTCTGACCGCGAACCTCATCCTGCAGAAAGGGAGTTGTGGTTACTTAATGCAATCTCTCTTTATTATAAAAGATCTTTTTCCCGCGACTACCTTTACACCTCCCTACCCCTTTAACCCCCCTTTACACCTTCCTACCCCTTTAACCCCCTCCTCTTCACCCCTCCACAGTAAACATCACATTTAGGGAATTAATATAGTTAATTATTTCCGATACTATCAAATGTAAAAAGCGGTAATAAGTTAGATTTTGTGTTTGGATAAAATATCATAGAAATGTTGGTAGTGGTCACCAATTTTTATTTTCTTTTTCAAAAATAAGTTATTTATGTCATTCACCTTATGACAAGTTTCCAATATTTTAGAAATCTCCTTACAAGTACCACAAAAAAAGAGTTAGCCGTAAATAATAGTAAATGTTAACTGTCACTGTGACGAAAAAAAAACTAAGGGGTTTCTTGTCCTTTCTTCATACAAGAGGACTAACCATTAGAATTTCCTGAAGCGACGGCGTAGTTTGACTTTAGGAAAGCATTTATAAAAACCAACTTCGAATAAATGCATTTTGAATTTGAATTTGAAAAACAGTGATAGCCTAGTGGTTTGAACATTGGTCTCTCGAACTGTAGGTCCTAGGCGCAAATCCTGCGGCGCGCATCTCTAATTATCAAAGTCACGTGCGTAGCAGAAGTTGATTATCACTTCGTACGGTGAAGGAAAACGCCGTGAGGAAAGCTGCACTCCTGGGTGTTCTCAAAGGTATGTGAAGTCCAACAATCCACACTTGGCCAGCGTAGTGAACTATGACCTGTACCCCTCACATTGTGAGTGGAGGTACGAGCCCAGTAGTGGGACAGATATGGGTGGCAGTCATGAATTTGAATTTGTGTGATCTACAAAATTATACATCGATGAGGTGGAGCGTTATAAATCAGCCTATAAAATGCTTTATCACAGTCTTGTTGAATACGTTACAGAATCCGATATGCCTCGATCAGTCATATCACTTCGAGAGAATTAATTGACAATGATTGTAAGGGATAACAAACGATTAATTTAAAATTAATTTGAGATTTACAAAGCATTTTTTAATTATTGATTAAATTCAATAGTTCTGTACCAACCAAATCAAAAACACCAGTATCTGAGATCGAAATTCGATCATAATCCTTACTAATATTGTAAATACAAAAATAACTCTGTCTGACTGTTTTGACGTCCTGTTGTTTAACTTTCACGCCTCAATCATTGAACCGAGGCTAATGAAAATTTATACAGTATGTGTATATACAGAAATAACATGAGAAAGAAAGTAGGCTACATTTTATCGTCAAAATAGGTATGAAGGAGTAACAGGAACCAGTTTTAGTGTTTTTGAAATTAGGACCTGTAATTTTATCATCAAAATAGGTATGAACAGTAACAGGAACCAGTTTTAGTGTTTTTGAAATAAGTACCTGTAATTTTATCATCAAAATAGGTATGAAACAGTAACAGGAACCAGTTTTAGTGTTTTGGAAATTAGGACCTGTAATTTTATCATCAAAATAGGTATGAAGCAGTAACAGGAACCAGTTTTAGTATTTTTGAAATTAGGACCTGTAATTTTATCATCAAAATAGGTATGAAGCAGTAAAAAGAACCAGTTTTAGTGTTTTTGAAATTAGGACCTCTAATGAGGGATTAAATTGAGGTTGAAAATTGTTCCTAGCGGAAGTAGTTGCCGCAAGAACTACGTTTAGATTTAGACGATTTCCTGCACTTTTTCAAAACTATGCCAAATTTAGCACTCGAGTACACGTCGAGTAATCGGAAAAAAATTTAAGAGTTTTTACTGCTCTATACTTTCATATACATTCTTGATGAAATCTATAGATATTTATCATATCATAGGATAATGAATTTTAATCCGAGTACTTTCTCTTATATTCGTTGAATAATTCCTCGCTTTCACAATTTCGGATGATCCCATCCGCACAACAAAACCATGCCGACTTGGTTATTATTTGTTTTCTTAACACTCAAATACAATTCATCACAGGCATTCTATTTCGCCGGAACAAAACGAGAGTATAAAAGGATGATCCCTTTGAAAATTGTTAGTCTTATATTTTTATTTATACTTGGATGAAAGTTGAGCCTTGTTTGGAAGGACCGCAAGAAATCCTCCCGGAGCATTAGCTGTTATGCTCGCAAAAAGTACACAACTGTATTTTGATACGAAATATATTCAGAGTTCGTTGCGTAAGCTTATACGGAACAGAAAGCCTTTATAGCGCCCAGGAGTATACAATTTTATTAACCGAAATTCTTACTGATATTGTGAAATAGACAATCGAAACTAACTCTAATAGTTGTTGAGGGTTTGTATGGTATATAAAATATCCTATACTATAATTGTTGTAGATAAATTTATACCCATGTATTGTATTCGTGTTATAGAAAACAATGTTATTAATATCAATGAAAAATGGAAATTAGTGGTATTCCTGATCAAAACTGTATTAATATATATATTTTTAAAACCTTATATAGCATAAAAATCAAAATTTATTAAAGAGATTCGAATAAAATGTTGTCTATGAAATTTAATAAGTCTGTTGGTTCGGAAACAAAGGGCTGAAACATTCAGGCGAGGCCGATTGAAACTTATCTTGCTATTTATGAAGAAATTTTTATAGTTATGGAAATTATTTTCGGGTCGGAATAGGATCAGCGGAGGTCTTTTATTTGAAGAGGACAACTCGGCTGAGATGGTTTGTAGTGTACTATTTGCAAAGGATTGTGTTCCTATACAAATATTGGGTATATATTCTATTTCAGTTTTAGGTATTGTAGCGCCTGTTTTGATGGAAATGGATGAAATCAATAATATTGTTACCAAAATATCTAATGTTGAATTGTAACCTTAGTGTTTGATCCGCTTTGAGATGCCATCTTGTCAAATTTACAGTAAACGTCCTACGATTGTTCTTCCGATTACATACATATACATACTTCTGGATGATTAATATTTGACGTTGACATAAATTTGACAATTAAATTCATGAAATTTTAATATTGTGGAATTCATATGTGGTACTGTTATTTCTTCTTTGTTTTTATAATGATTTATAATTTTTAACTAGATTTAAATAAATGTTTTTTTATTACTGGCACATAAAACTCGACTACTCTCTGTCACAGACTAAATGATAATAGTTCAATTTTTTCCTATAGTTATTTGAAATATTTATGGATGAATTAAATTAATTTGCCAGCATTTACTCGTATGTACTTGGGCGTTGTCGCATACATATGTAAGTACTGGGGCTATGCGAAGCTTATACTAAAATGCTTGGAAATCCAAAATTTCAACGAACGAAGTCGCTAGCACCATCTAGTAAGTAAATAATGCGTAATAATACAAGCATGATATTAATATTTGATGTTGCTTTCAGATATTATTTTTCCTTGAGAGCTAAAGTTTGAACAAAATGAGAGGAAAGTATCGACTTAGTTCCAAATTTATTAACAAAATGAATCGTTTCGTTAGCTGTTTATACGCTCGTTTCATTACTTTGCAAGGTTTGTAATATTACTTTATTGATATTGAAGTTCCTTCAACAAAGATTTATTATTAATATTCTCCGAAAGTCTTAATTATAATTAAATTAAGTGATTATGAGGCATTAAAATTCTTGATATTGGTATTTTGTGCAAATTAAATACACATTTTTGTTTTACTAACATGGCATAGTTGTGAATCGATTGGAATTTTTTCCTATACCAACGGAGGCCGAGTTTTATACAAATATTCAGTGGTTTTTTCTACCTCTTAAGGGAAGAATTTCCAAAATTATCCTTTTTTTATGGTTTTGTGATTCTAGATGCCGCATTTTCGACTGTCCGTTAATCGATAAAATACTGAGTTTTTATACTCAAAACAAAGATAGTAATATAAACAATGATATTATAACCATAGAAACGCTACTTTTACAGATTTTGTGGTTAAATTTTTGCTTCACTTTCAGTTGCCATATTGTCAAACTTACGTCAAACAATACTACACTTTGAGAACCTTTAATTACAGATGGGTCCGATATTTTTCATACCCTCTTAATTTTTCTCTGTGCTCTTTGAAGTGTTGATTGGTGTTAGCATTGAAATTCGATTTGATACAGTGAGGCCATACTTCATCAGCTCGTCAGTATTTGCCACGAGCCCGCATTTGGAGTTGTTAGTGATATTTTCAGAACCACGATTGAAATACCTGCTTTTTAACCTACTTCAAAAAAGAGGAGGCTTTCAATGCGTATATTTTTATATACATATTACTTCAGAACTTTTTACTGAGTGAACTGATTTTGATTTTTTTCCGTTAGAGAAAGCTAGTGGTTGCCATGTGATGGAAATACTTGTGGCATTATATATACTTGTCATCTTAATAAATATAAATTACGTGTTTGTCCGCGATGGACTCCTAAATTACTTAACCGATTTTAATCAAATTTTGCACACCGTGTGCAGTTTGACCCAACTTGAAAGATAGGATAGCTTACATTTCAATTTACAGTCGCGATTTTATTTTATTGCAAATTATTTATCATTCGATAGTCACGATTATGGAGTCACGAGGAGCATGTTGAGACACCCATACTCACTAATGGGCCACTAATAGGCTAAAGTTAATAACTAAAGAATGGGAAGCAACGTGCAATAATTATTCTAGTACTAGCGTTTTCGCGCGACTACGTCCGCGTCCTTCCTTCACTCCCTAAACCCCTCTCCCCCCACAATCAATACCACACATAGTGCAGCTTCGATAATGAAGAAATTCTATAGAAACTTTCACACCTTATTTCAGTCCCTTTAAACCTGTTTGGCGATAAAAAGTAGCCTATGATTTTTCTCAACTTTCATTTTACTTCTGCACCAAGTTTCATCAAAATTAGTACAGTAGTATAAGCATGAAAAGGCGACAGATAGACAGAGTTACTTTTGTATATTAGAAAAGATTGCATTGCAGTTAATTCAATATAGCAGTTGCGATATGTTCAAACCAGAGTAATTCACCGAGGTTTAGATTAGACTCAATTAACTAAAAGCAGGATCCTTGAGTCTCGATTTCCCGTCCGTATTGCACAAATTGATTGTTGCCATTCACGCTTCGCTTGCACGAAATACCGCTTTATAGACCTTCATAGTACACATATATACGTCCCTAAATTTCGTGTTTATCTGCTAACGTCTAATTTTAAAAGCTTTTATTTAACTTGCAGTATATGTTTTTACATTAGTATGTTAGTATATTTGCTTGTTACGGGTCAAATCTTGCAAGCTTAATTAGACCCACTTCCTCTTACACTACGGAGCTGAAATTTTGCATAAATCTTCCGTCCGGATGACAATACACTTTTTTGATATGTATGACCTAATACTACGTTCAGGATTGACTCCAGACAAGGCATCCTCAACGCTTGGAAATACAGTTACGAAATTTTGTGTCTTTCTTAGTATTAGAGATCTATAACAAAAGCTTGTATTTTTAAATATTTTAATTTTAAACCTTGTTGCTCTGTATCTAAACAAGAATAAATAAATCAAGATTCTTCGTGTATGACTGTATGAAGAACACTAGATACGGTAGCAAATAATTTTATATGTTTGAGCGACATCTAACGCGTAGTTTCTGAGTTATCCGTACAATTTACTACCATCACGTATGACGATATTATCATTTTATTACATGTCGATGTCATTTGCAGTCGGGTTTTTTAATGATAAGAAGATTATATGTATATAGTTGTATTATTGATCGAGTGACGTCGATGCACCAGCTTAGGATATCCCGAAATAGGTTGAAAAACATGTCTGCGTCGAAAGCAGGGGGCGGTGCGCCACGTTGAGGGATTATTTTGGGACCTGTCAAGGACATAGTTTACCCTTGTGTCCGCAGCAGGTGTCTCACAAGTGCTGGAGCTTCACAGGTTGATCTAACAGTTTTACTAGCTCTTTCCCGCGACTACACTTATCTAGTCATTATGCCCTTCTCACTCGCCAGTCGACGTCTAGTACATGTAAATAAAGTGTTATGCTTTTATTTTCGATGATAAAACACTTCCCTAAAACTTTCATCCCCTATTTCAACCCTTCAAAGTTTTTTGCGCAAAAAAAAGTAGTTTTTTCCTCAAGTTCATATCTATCTCTGTACCAAGTTTCATCAAAATCGGTTCAGTAGTTCAGGCGTGAGAAGTCAAATATTGACAGCTCAGAATGTCCGCCGTAGAAGGTCAAAATACATGATGCAACTAGATTTTAGATTCATCGGCTGTATGCGATTTTCGAAAGTTTATCAATTTGTAACCTTCAATATCTGTTTTTTTTTAACAAGTATCAATCAAGTGGAGACTATGTTTGTACTAGACCCCTTTTTTCATTCAGTGTATATTTGTATGTTAGTATATTGTATTTCATTGTATTAAACCTTGATTCGTATGTTTTTTTTCGTTCAAAATTCGCGTATTTTGACATTTAATAGTTTTTCCGATCCAAGATATTAGTGTGTTAAGCATGTGACGGTTTTATAATAAAACTGACATCTAATGGTTTGTCTGCAGATTATGGATGAGAAAAACGGCTTGTCAATCGGAATCCGATCACGAAACGCATAGTTGTCATTCAGCCATAGAAAGCGTAGATAATAAACGCTAGCGAGCACACATTATATGCGCGTACTCGCTAACCCACACAAGCGTGCGGGAGTCGAGTAACCTTCGCGACTGGCTGGCAACAGCGTACTATACGTATACATATATAACACTAATAACAAAGTAGTTCTGCTTAGCTCGATGACCCGATCTGCCCGCCGCCATGCTTGTGACGCATCGCTTGCTTCCGTACCCAGAACGACGTAAATCACTAACGCCACCGCCGAAAATATACTTTATTACCACCGCAGAGAGCTTCAATTCCTCCGCAGCTTTCATGTTTATACGATGCTCGTTGTCGGTGTGAGTGGAAAGTGTACGTATTTATTTTTGTACGCGTACAAGTGCACCGTTTCGAAAACTGAAACAGACGTTGCGTTTTGTGTTGTTGTGTTTTTGAAGCCGTATTGCGATGTAGTAGAGACGGTTTTCGCGTGGGAGGTAAGCCGCGAACGCAGAGTTGGTTTCGTAAGAAATATTCAAGCGCTCTTGAGTTATGTTGAGAAAAATAGACGCACTGTGTGAAACTACGGTTCTGAGCGTTTTAAACAACGTATGACTTGCTGGCTGTGTGGCCGTCTGTCTTTAAATAACTAATTTGTTTTTGATACGTGAAATTTACAAATGATTTTTACTGATCTATGTTAAATATATTGACTCATCATCTTCATAGTCACTGTAATCCATATCAGGTCCACTGCTGGGCTCGGGTCTCCACTGACAACGTGAGGACACAGGCCACAGCCTACCACGCTGGCCTAATAAGGATTTGTGGACTTCATACACCTTTGAGAACTTTATGGAGTGCAAGTTTCTTCGTTTTCCTATTCATGCACAAACTCAATAGTTTATTTCATGTTGGTATCTCTTAAATACAGTTATTAACTGCAAATTTGTCTAATAAGTATGATTCTACCAGTTATAAAAAGTTTATTTACTAAATAGAAATTAAAATTTTAATTTCCCGCGGTCCTTTTCCTCGATTGAATGATGTAGTCCTGTATTGTCGGCGAGTGTGGGTTCTAGTAGTTATTGGTCCCGGTTGTTTTTCACTTTTTGCTTCTGTTTTTCTCTCTCCGCTGGGCAGGCGGGTCAATCACTTTTTTCTTGACCAGCAATTTGTTCACATGCCTGGTATCGTTTGTTTTTATGACGTCGATGGTAAGATATCAAGCTTACGAGCATATCACTCGTCTGCTCGTTTATATAAGAATACCAGAAACGTCACAACCTCTACTGGAAGTTCTAGATTATTCTAGAATATGCGCGTGGCTACATCCTGATTGAATTTAGAATTCGGCTAGAACGGTACAAACCGTTTATTATTTATGTATCGGTTAAAACGGCGGCCATCTTTATTCAACGGTTTTTTTCATTTTTAGGTCGCTAACGGGCCCGTGCAAATGCACCGCGGTATACTAATTTGCATTTCGTTTAGGCTTTTAGTGTGACGCTAAGTAAATATCTGAATATGTGAAGTTTGTACTCATTTCTACGAAAACTATGTTGACGCAGGACTATGATGTTTGACATAGTTAAAGTTTACACGGAGAAGGAGTGCAGAAAGCAACTATTTTGTATAAAAATGGATTGGAAATATATTAAATTAGAAGTTTACACACACTACCATGTTTTTGATACACCCTGACGTTTGGCAATTACAGTACTGTCAATGACAATTTATTTAAAACGCCCGCGGCTTCGCCCGCTTTGAATGTTGATAAAAAGTAGCCTATGTTTTATTCCAAACTATAATCTATCCCTTTCCCAAATTTTATCCAGATCAGTTCAGTATATTTTGTGTGAAAAAGTAACAAACATCTATCCACCTATAACTGAAGTTTTTGATAAAAACCTACACATAGGGACACAAATAAAGAAACAACAAATAGAGAAGGTTTAAAATAAAAACAAAGTTTATTACAAAACATTTAAAAACACAAGCTTTAGTTACAGATGCATAATACAAAGAAACGTACAAAATTTCATAACACTGTTGTTATCGGATGAGAGTTCGCTTGTCAGGAGCCAATCCTGGACGTAGTGTTAGGTCATGTTTATCAAAAAAATACATTGTCAGTTAGATAAAAACTTTATGCAAAATTCCAGCTCCTTACTGTAAGAGCAAGTGGGTCTAATGAAGCTTGATTTGACCCGTAACAAACAAATATACTAACGTACTAATATACAAACATACACTGCAAGTTAAATAAAAGTTTGTAATGATTGCTATTGGTTCTATTCCTCCAGTATTCGTTGTCGTCGAACATCCTAACGATGTACAGACAGCGATCAATTGCGTATTCGCTGTATATATTATTTGATTGATGAATTATTTACATTGATTGATTGATTGATTTAATATAGACATGATTGCTCTCTTTGTGACGTTCATGTTACAGAAATAATGAAAATATCCATCAAAATTGTTGTCGCTAATGGTATATTAATTCTTTGTTAGTTTTGTTCATAAGTAGTTCTACTTCCGACTATGACCGACTAGCCGATTAGTCATATGTGAACTGACCGACTAGCCGATTAGTCTTCTGTGAACCGACCGTCTAGCCAATTAGTCGTATGTGACCTTACCGACTAGCCGATTATTGGTATATGAACCGACTAGTCGGCCAAACCGATAACTGTTTCATTGATTATTTAAGAAATTAGCATTCCTTTTAGATTTAAAATTGTGAACTGATTAAGCTAATAGAAATGATTGATTAAATTAATGACATTGTTAGTTTTAAGTAGTAAGTGAAACAAGTACCTAAGCATAGTTGTGTGTATAAGGCGAGGAGTCGTGGGTGCGATCGTTCCCTCGCCTTTCTCCCGCCAAACTAGATATACTGGTTTCACTGTAGAAACGTTCGTTATATCTTGAGGTATTATACGCTTAATTGGTGAAATTATGGACAAAGTGGCTTATAGAGAAGTTTTTTTTTGTGTTAGCCATGTCGGCTTTCGGCCGGCATAAACACTTTCGGGGCCTGATGGCCAGTAACCAAGTCCGTATTGGAGTTTACTCGGTATGAAGAGAGACCCGTCAGTGGCTATTAATAGGTTGAGGTGTGTATATTATGAGAAGCGACTTATATATTATGCGAACAAAGGCCCCTGTAGTCTGTTGGTAGTAACTGCGAAGTGAACGGTCCCGGAATTGATACCTGGCCGAGGTGGAAGTGTGAGTATATTCGATTTCTTTTTATTTATATCGTTTTTATAGTTAATAAGAAATTATTCGCGTATAATGAAAAATGGACGTGTTGTTGGCAGGAATGGTTTAAAGAGGTTCTTGCACCATCTCCAATGATATCTTTGATCTTCGCCGTTGCCACACTGACAGAGGATTTGGACAAACAAACCGATAAATATACTAAGCACGCGGTGCATTCTAAGTGATAGGGCTGCCACCTGAATATACTAAGCCTACTAATATAATAAATGCGAAAGTTTGTATATTTGTTTGTTTGTTACTCCTTCATGCAAAAACTACTGATCCGATCAGGCTGAAATTTGGCACAGGGATAGATTATAGTCTGGAATAGGATATAGGCCACTTTTTATCCTCGCACTTACTATACCAGCGAAGCCACGTGCAATTGCTTATATGCGTATATTTGAAAATACTTTTAAGAAAAAGAATTGTAAGTTATTCCTTACTAGTAACTGCGCTCACTAAACAAATTTATCAGTAACATTCCTTTTGATTTTTCGGGATTATTATTTTTTTATACATTACGAACAGCGTACGACATTTTGAAGATTCCATTGTATATGTTGGTGAAAGAATTTTTAAACACGGTCTAATAGTTTCTGAGTTTATCCATTACGTACAAATAAGCCTTTCCTCTTTATAATATTGGTGTGTACACAATGTGAATGAAACTCAGTATTCTACTACCAAGTTACAACATTTATCTAAAACCAATTACTTGTTATCGTTGTAACAATTTGGGTGTTTGGGCAAAGCAAGAATACATAGATGCTTGTAAGTCACTGTTGCAAGTGAAAACATGCCTTATTTTCGAATTGTAGAATTAGCAAGATAATATACAGCATAGATTTTAGTAAGAAACAGGTCTTGTCGACACGGTGGAGACGGATGTATCGACGGTGACATCCATCGTGTGTATCATCATCATCAGACATCATCGCAATACATCCAGAGTCCCTCGAACAGGTCAAAGTGTTGCATCTCTATCCCCACGCACGCAGGAACCTGGTCCACTATCATCCAAGACCCGTGAACGTTGCCGAGATACCAACATAATAAATAAAATATTTAAAATAGTAAATAAATTACTATCTTTGGACAACTCACACACGGCCTTCTGACCCCAAACTAAGCGTTAGTTTGTACTATGGTGATCAGGTAACTGATAAACATACATATATATATTTTTAAATACATACTTATATAGATATTTACAGCCAGACACATAGAACAAACATTCCTGCTCATTACAGAAAAGTTAGACCTGGACGGGAATCGAACCCATGACATTCGATGAGACTGTCAGATTACCACTAAACAAACCGACCTGTCAAAAACAAATGTTTTAATTATAGATCCGTAATACAAAGAAATACACAAAATTTCATTTCTGTATTGTTAACCGTTGACGAGATCCCTTGTCTGGAGCCAATCCTGAACGTACCATCAAGTCATGCTTGTCATAAAAACGCATTGTTATCGGGACGTAAGGGTTATGCAAAACTTCAACTTCAAAGTGTAAAAGGAATAGGGTCTAATTAAGCTTACAAAATTTGACCTAACATTTAAGAAACAAATATACTGACATACTAATATACACTGCAAGTTAAATAAAAGCTTGTAAAAATATAGTGTGTTGTAGTTGTCAGCCCTATGAGCAAGACCCGGAAATAAGCGTCGTTCGGGGCGAGCTGAGAGCGTGAGACGCCTGTGCTCTATTAATAGGGCCAATCTGCTGCGGCCCACTGCCCACCGGCTTACTTCTACATCTTACTGTTCTAATTTCCTGTCCAACGATGTGGATTTTGGGTTTAGGGTATCTAGTCATGGCACTTTTGGAGACTTGGGGTGTCAGTGTACTTTCTGTCTCCTCAGATTCTTCATATGATACTAGCATTTGCAGAGCAAGCTGTGTTTCTTTCTCCCTATTCGGTCCGCTTCTTCTTATTCTTCTTCTGACATTAATCCTGGTACAGTATATTGTTAGTGTATATCCTGTTTCCCTTCTTAGCGAATGCAACCATTTATGTTATACAAGAATGATACTATCTCGATCGAATCTGGTGCAATCACAATGTCTTCCACTGAACGCAAAAAACTGAGACACATTACAATCTGTAAGTGCAACATGATTTTAATTATAGCAAACAATGAAAGTTTCTTTCAAATCATGCTAGATGGCACTGATCGCAGTGGCAGGCGTAGTAATTTAATTTGTTGCAGAAACGATATTTGGATTAACTTCTTGTAGATTTTTTAATGAATAATCCTGAAAAATAAAAATATAGCTTACATTGGAAAGGACTTCGAAGATCTGACTTGCGATTGACAACGAATTGAGTGGTATTGTACAATGGAATTATTATCTCATCGGGGTTACGACGCATGTCCATGTAAAATTATTTCATACTTTTGAAATATCCCCTGCCAATGATAGGCGATACATCAATAAGCTGCTGAAATCTGAGTATTCAGTAGGACCCTTCGGCAGTGTAAGCTGACGCAGTCAGCATGGTCAGAAGCATCAAAAATCGACAATCTATCGGTGTTGGAATTTCTATTACGAATTTAGATGCCCTAGATTTGTTCATCGCTTGATATAGAACGACTGTCTTACCTCTCTGTCTTTTAGGCAATCCCAGACAATGGTCCAAATGAACTCGACTCTCTCACAACAATGGGCCACATTCTTAACTCTATCTGGATATATTGTATACGATGACAATGGAAATAATTATTCAACATGACGACAAAAGCCGGAGATTCCTGATTTCCTCACTGCTGCCAATTCCGAATGTTGGTTTTTATTGGTTCAGAAGACACTTTAAAGACAATGAAGGATAAGTACGAATTTAATGTCTATAGCAACCCGGGTTGCTTTTGAAATTATTACAATTTTCCATTCTAAATGTTTGCATGAAGTTGTCTTACGTAGGAAGGACATATGTTACGAATTAAGGTACAACTAAGGAGTTGTCACCGCAGTCTGACTAGGACTAAAAGTGAGAATGAAATATGCCTGTTAAACTATGGATTGTCTTTATCTGTAACATCATTAACGTAATTTTCATTCAGATTTGTATGTCTTCTAATCTCGGAATTTTTATAATTTCATTTTGTTTTATCTTTTTTTTATGTTTTTCTTTCCTCCTGCTGCCGGACTGCGTCTAATTTGAAGTCTGCAACAGAAATGTCGTTTATTAGTGAACTGTCCACACCCTTCAGAGCGAGCGAGAGAGTCACACGCAGAAATGACAAGTCGCCGCGAATTTGACATGATTTATTTTGAAGAAGTCGCATGGCCGATATTTTGGTTATGTTTCGAGGCGAGACAAAAAAAATACAATGTCAACGTATGCTCCAACAAAATTAATCGCGATAAAGGATTTCTCGGAATATTTTCATGCAAACAAGCCTATGACGGCTTAGTGACATGAGCCTGATATGTTATCGTACTCATATAGATTTCTTTTTATGAAATGCATACTGGTTTGCTCAGCCACTTGACGAGTCAGATAACGGTGTGGCAGCGATGCGTTTCGCACGGCAACACCGTGGTTTCGATAAATTTATAAAAGCTGACGAGTTTGTATTAATAGAAACGAATCATTTTTTATGGTCAACGTCGAAGAACAAGAAGAACCGTCGATGTAGGATTAATAGACACGCTCTTGTTGGTACTGTACTGTAGAGTGAAAGAGGAGTGGTAGGACATGAGTTACTAATTTATAAGGAAGATTTAGCTTTAATACAGGATACAGTTATCATTGGAACCTACAACTATCACACTGAACTCGGGTCTCAACACACAATATGAGGGGTACTGGCCACCACGCGGGCCATGTGCGGATTGGTGGACTTGACACTTTTTGAAAAGTTTACAGAGAACTCTCAGAACATCAAGATCAACTGTCGATAAGCACTTTGAAAATTACAGGCGCGCCGGAGGAACCGAACCGCGTTCGAGAAACCGACGACCACTAGGTTGTCAATGTTGTTCAGTATTAGGTCATTCATGGGCTGAAGCCACTGTCGAACACAAAGCAACCTGACACCGTCACCCTTAAAACGTATCAGCTCAGTCAAAGGTTTATCCACCTGGCAAACATCCTTCATAGCTGCGTACACGTTCCTTTAAACACTGCAAGGTATTAAACCGCCCGTTATCTCCGGTGATTCACTCGACTCCATTGACCGAACGGAACGGTGATCCAATTGCACAGTATATACATGTCTCGCTCTCGGGTTATCAGCGGTGACTTTCAAACTTGGAGCTGAAGTAAATGTGTGGAATGAATTGATTGCTTATTAACTAAAAGTATTCTGTTACAGTATGAATATGCTTTTCACCGTTAAGGAGTTCCGTTGTTCAGAAACATTTCTGGTCACAGTATCAGGTCATACCTTGATTTTCTTATTTCAATAAGTGGATTGATTTTCCGATAACAACATATATATTTACGGTTCTGATATTTGCAATCTCAGACAGATTTTTTTAGTGTCGTAGAAGTGAATGCTTGACAACGATTGTAACTGATGGTGACGTTAATGAAGAGGGGCGTTTAGGCCTTATTTTACCCCGTTTCAGATTTCATCCTACCGGTGCTTACGCTGCAGATAAATATTTAGTAATTGTTGATAAATTCTATACAATACTTGGCCAGTAATGCACTCATTTTCTTCTTAATGGGTGGTGGTGAAGGAGTTATACCTACATTAAGCTATAGATTGTAAGCAATTTATCCATAAGCCAATTTATTTCCAACCAAAGAGGGTACTCCTGATCGTTTGTTATCTTTGAAACTCTTTTATTCCTTTCAGACTATTAATGCTTCGATTATAGTTTTCAAAAGGCGGCATTAACCGCTTTTGATGTACGAACATACATTAGCATGCATATGCTTTGCATAGAGAAAGATTAGCGGGGTCAACGGCCGGGCCATCATGCATTTATAATGAGCGCACATCTATGCGGCATGCTAATAGGGTTTGCTGGACCAATATTAATGCAATCACATATATTATGTGACGCCAAGAAAACCGGGAATAGCAAGTGTCACATGGGTTTGTTAGAAAACGTAAAAAACAAAAATATTTTGGTTAGATTAACGTCAACACAAAACACTTTCGGACCAGAATCACAAAAGGTTTTTTAAAGGAATCGTAATTTTCATGAAAATAGCAATCTTATGAGGAGACGAGCGACTTGAAAGCAACGTAATATGAAGGAAACTTTAATATTGTTAGTTTTGTTGGTAAATTTATATCACTAGTTTATACGTTGAATACTGATTCAATGGACTGGCTTACAGTTCACCATAAGGTGTGTTTAAAGTTCGCTGATCAAACAGCAAAAATGACTTCGTTTGACCATGACGAGAACGGGAGAAACGACGTTGATGTATTTATAGGTCGGACGGTCCGTCCGGTTGTTCACTCCGCTGTATGTTTGTAAGAACCTAACACGTCCATCCTTCTATCCGTAACGGCCACTATCAAAGACCCCGCCGTGTAAACAAACCAGCCAGGGTGGCAGGCCACGCCTTGAACGATCGTAATTAGTTTATTCTTGACTGGCGCTGTTAAATCTATTATTTTAAGTTTATAATTTACATTTGAAACTTGTCTCTGTCTCTCATGGGTTGGGTGTGTGCTCAAAATAGACATGGATCGTTTTCTGTCTACGTCCAGATTCGATTCTATTAGGAAGGCAATTGAGTTAGTGTTCTCAAAATCCTTTAATTTAAAAAAGTTTCCACTGTTTTTTTTTTGTAAATTACTTTATTCACGACCCGGCTTTTCGCAAATCTTAACAAATTATTAACCTACCGTCTCATGTAACATTCAGATGAAATTCTCATGATAATCCATTCAGTATTCTTTGTGTATATCGCGAATATAAATGCAAATGGAATTAAAAGATTGGTATGGATTGACGAGGCGACGATAGCTGCAGCGGAACATGTGCACATTGTGCCAGATACATACAACAATACCGTTCATAATTTCCAATTCCTCTAGCCGCCATCAGTCGGACAGTCAATTCGTCATGTCTCTTCTCGACCGTGGCGAGCACAAAGCGTTCGCATGCAAATTATCAGCGCTAATATAATATTTGCGCGGTTGGTAACCTTCAGCGGTCGGCCAACTTTATCACTGATACCGCTTGCCCTTGACATTGCTCTTTGTTAGAATACGGTGCGATGGCTGTAATTGTTTTTGGGAAAAAATGTTTTATTTGGATTTCATTCTTTTAATGTCGTGAGTAGGCAAACGGACAGACGGGTCACCGCTGAAGGAAGGCAACATGAAAGTGTCACCAACGAAAAAGTAAGTGGAGCTGCTTCTATCTATCTGCTTCTCTAGCATCTGCTAGGGCAGAAAAGAAGGAAGCATCCTAAACTGCATGAGTATGCACTCTCTGAGTAGAGAGTACTATTTATCCTGGCGACGTTGATCTGCCGCATAGTTTTTTGATAGGAGATCGATCCCGGAAGCCGACTTTCTTCAGATGGGATCACTGCCAACTCGGCTACGAAGTCGTCTATATAACAGGCGTTACATAGTGCCAAATCACGTTAATCTAACCATTCGACCAATATTAATAGTCAAAGAAAGAAGAAAGAAAAATGATTTATTAGGCTGACGTTCAGCAGAGTAGCCAGGATATATTGTAAATCATACAGATAAACTGGTAGCTGAAGCTGAATATTACTGAAGTTGAATTGGGTTACGTCATCCACTCCGTCAGTCTCTCTGTCTGTTTGTATTAACGTATTATTCAAGAACACAATTCGTAACATTCAATCAGCGATAGCTTCAATTTCAGTAAGGATATAGAAAGAGGAACAACAGCAGCTCTCTCTCTCTTCTCTCTAGAATACAAATATCGAACTGAATAGCTGGTTTGGTGATGCCTTGGTAACTTGGATTGGCGATTTGATTTCAAGAAACCGGATTCAATCGTCAATATTTGAAAACGTATTTTTTAAAAGGTAAAACTATATTTAAAAAATATATGATTGTATGAGTCCATCTATCACAGGATCTTCTATTTTCGGCGTCTTCTTCTGTTTTGACGTAATCTTGGCACGTTACATGTGGCGCTTAACATCCTGCGTGACAGAAAATGATAAGTTTATTAATAATGTATATACGCAAATGCAACTGTGTTATGTATACACGTGTCATTGTTATCGTTACTATAAATAGTGGTTTTATCTCCTCGTACCGGTCACGTGACCATGATGGCGCAACGTCCAGCGAACATTCTGTCATCTGTCTTATTGTTTTCAATTGCTGGAACTGGCTCCTCATTCATTTTAAACTTGTTTCGTTATTAGTCACGTTTAAATGGTGGATTTATATTTTCTGGTGTGTCGTTTTAAAATTACGAAACGGAATTTTAAATTCTTTTACGGCATTTTGAAGATGCGGCGTTGTTGAAATACAGCGATAGGTTCTAGCGCGGATTTCGTTGTGATAAATATGCGAGGCAGATTTTAAATATTATAACATTAGACACGGTTTGTTCATCGTCATCAGTTAACCTTGTACTTTTATAATGTTTGTTGGGAAGGTAGTTGAATTTTAGCTGGTTTCCTTTACCATATACCGATGTATTATTTCATTAGAATCATTTCCCTCAACGGTGACCATAGTATACCCAACAAATGGCCGTGCTTGTTCAAAAAGTTGCTATTATTCTTTATGTCCTCATCGTTTACAAGTGTCTTAAAATCGTCTGGGTTGTTTTCGTAATTGTATATGTGTACTGTATGGTTACGGAAATCATGTTCGAGAGGGCGAAATATACCTACTGTGCTCTTGTCAGCTTGACTTTGGACTTTTTGATCGATAACATATCGAGTTTTTAGGTCAATAGTATACAGTATAACACTGTCTTGTTTGTAAATTGATATGCTCCAAGTTGATATGTATGTATATGTAGCTATTGAGTATAAATCTGATCTCTCATCTATATGCGCCTGCAGAGTCTGTACCCATAGATGAACAAAAGGTGTGAAAATGTATTTTAAGCACGCAATTTGGGTAGAAGGTTGCTACAAGTAGTTTTCTTCACATAGAAATGTTTGCGTATAGTAGGGATGTGCATGTTTAGACCTACCGTACACTAGTAGATGTAATCTTATACATTTGGATGTCTAGTCTCATTTTTTGTCTCAGTTCAGTTTAAATTATCTTCTATACGAACGTCACGTTGTTTTTTTGTCTGCCTGCCACCGTCCATTGATGCCAATCTGATATAAAAATCTACATGTGAAATTAAATATGACATGTGCCCCGAATGTGCAAATTGTTTAAGAATTTGCCTCAGTTGCCTCACTGGAATAATGCGTGACTCAGTAAGAATAACAGACGATTGAGGTTAGTTTTCTGAATATTAGCATCCTTAATGTCTTTCTTAATATTGGTTTTAGCCGACTCTCTCCAAACGATCTGATCA
>DWJZ01002023.1:0-20823 GCA_018249125.1 Asbolis capucinus
ATGTAGATGAAGGAAAACATCATGAGATATATATTTTTTTCTTTTTTGTTATCGAAGGAGAAACTTTCCAAAGGTACCTGGTGCTGTGGGAGCGGCACGGGTCATGTGGGATTTTTATTGCACTGAAACCCCGATGCCCTTCCTCAGCGCTACGTGGAGGGCTCCGGGATCTCCAATGGAGCACTAATGGGATCTCCAATGGAACACCAATGGGATCTCCAATGGAGCATCAGAAGACAGTTCCCCAATAAGTTCTGAAAGGTGCGTGAAGGCCATCAATCCCTACTTGTGTGGTGGACCAAGACCTATACTCCTCACATTGGGATCCGAGCCCAGTAATGGGACAATTATGGGTTGCAATGAAAAATAATTGAACCCAAGATTAGCTACAGACAACGGAACTCCTCAATTATTAATAACACAGATATTAAAAATGAAATAAAACGTGTATTCAATTGCATGCCAAGGATGGCCAGGATCATAGGAGGACAGTTCAATTTTGTGTCAAAATTGCAACTGGACATCCTGTCTGCGGTTGAAATTCAACCGTAATTCAAACTAAAAATATATTGTCATGGTACTGAAATTGCGCAACTTGTCTGAAATGCATGATAGTAGTTGTAATTTTTTAATTTGTAATTAAATGCATTTTAGTTAAAGCTTTCGCCGTAAAAACATTAACTGTATGAAGTTTTGTGGTTCTTTGTCTGTGTAATGTTCGTAGAAAGTTTTAATTCGTAGATATGAAATCAAATTTTAGATTAAAAAAAATACAGGTATCCTTCCTTTTAGGAGCATTCCAATGCTAGCACATTTAGAGAACATATAAGTATAGTGTACATAATTTTTAAACTATATGCGGATATGAACACATTAAATCGGGTCATCATCACCATCATCATCTCAACTCATCACGGTCCACTATTGAACACGAGTCTCTCCTCTGAATGAGAAGGTAAGGCCATAGTCCACCACGCTGGTCAAGTGCGGATTGTTAGACTTCACACATCTTTAAGTTTTTCAAACTCCCCGGCATGCAGGTTCCTCCCGATGTTTTCTTTCACCGTTATAGCGAGTGACATTAATTTGCTTAAAACGCACATAACGCCAAAGTCAGAAGTGCATGCCCTGGGATTCCAACCCGGACCCCCCGAGTAGGAGGTCAAATTCTTAACCACTAGGCTATCACCACCTAATCTGACCCAACGGGTACTCACGATAAAACATCTTGTTTATTAAACCGTGAGTACCCGTTTAAAAAGTTATCTCGTTAATCCGTTAGCATGAAGACGGGGCGCACGGGGCGGAGCTCGTATAAACAAGTCTGGTACAACATTTAATTATCGCGCTTATTAAACGAGACGATACCAATCACAGGATAAAACCTCGGACGATTCACACCTACTGACAGACTGAATGGCTTCGAGAACTTTCGATCCATTGTTTCCCAGTTTGGGAATCAATGTCGTAATTGGAATTTTGTTTAACGGCTAATATATGCATAATAATCATGACATGTTGTGTTCGGCTCTTTGTAATCCAGACAGCCTATTACTAGCGAATGACAAAGCATGGTATACGGAATATTACGGGCTTCATTTTTATGTTGGCTGTACATGGGGCCGTTCGCTCTTAGTTTTAGTAAGGACTTCTACAATATTGCTGGTAAATACAATCTTGAATTGAATTGAATGTTACCAGGACAAAGTTTAAACATATTCTTTTATGTCAAAGAAATGTTTTTAAAATTGATTTTTACGTTATTTTTCGCCACTTTTACATAACTCGTGTATTGTGAAGTTGAAAAATTGTTACGATACGAGACTATATTACGATCAATGTAAACATAAAAATATGAGACGGTTTTATAAGAAAACTACTTTATTAGCGGCTTCGCCCACGTAATAACTAAGTTGATAAAAAGCATATCTGTTATTCCAAATTATAATCTATCTCTGTGCCCAATTTCATCCAGATCGGTGCAGTAGGAGAGTAGTAGTCAGAGGGGTTAGCACATCTAATCGCGTAGGTAACATTACGTAACTACAATTCATTGATGTCATCAAAACATCCGGAAACGACTGATAGTTCACATCTACTACCAGATCGAATACCTTCGATCTGTTCTCATTTTTGAGTTGACAAATTTGTGTCGCCATTGGAATTCTCTTTAGATACTGCGCGCTTTGTCTTACATAACGTGTGACAATGCACTTATGTATAATTGGGTACCTGTACGTGTGTGTGTGTGTATTTTGTCAATTGTAAAAGTTTAGGTATAATACATTTAAAGACAGAAAGGACTAGTTGATCATATGAAAATAGGTTTACTTCTAATATTCGAAACAAATTTTAATTGTTTTTATTCGATGAATATGAACTTCCATAGGAATGAATAAGCGTGAGAATAGTAATATAATCATTTTTATCTTAAAAAAAGAATCATCAAAATCGATCAACCCAATAAAAATGTATGAACGAATATTAAGAAAAATAGAAAAAGGCGCATAACTCTAAAACTAGTTGTCAGATGTCGCTCAAAGCGAGATGAAACTACCAGACAAGAATTGCCTTTTAAATAAAATAACAAACGCACAAGTCGCCCCTAATTTTTTTAAAGCTCCCCTCAATTTCTCTGGGATACCATCATGGCTTCCATATCATGGGGCTACCTTTGAAATATCTCCTTTCCAATAAAAAAAGTTTTAAAATCGGTTCATAAACAACGAAATTATGCGCGAACACATAAAAACATATACATATTTATACGGTCGAATTGACAAACCTCCTCCTATTTTGAAGTTGGTTAAAAATAAACGATGTATTTTACAATTTTTTGTTTGTTAATGTGTCCGTGCGTTTATAACCGTAATCTCAGATAAAGCTTAACCGATTGAGTGCGGTTTTCACTCATATGTAGAAAGCCGGAACACATTAAATTATTTTTACATATTATAAGTTAATGCTTGACTACGATCCCACCAGATGGCGATGTAGTCATAGATGGTAAAGAGTATTAACCTAGAAGAATCCTATTCACTCTTGTCTCTAAGACACCTACGCTGATACAAGTACGAGCAAGTAAAAGGGAACTAGCCTGTCAGCTGCAAAGGATATAGATTTCACTTTATATCTTACAATTTTAGTTTCGTAAATGTATTGCTAAACCAATTGTTTTGGTATGGTTAATGAATGTTATTGTTTTCTTAGAAAATCTGGGTGTGGTTCGAAATTGTTAGACTAATATTTCCCATTCTTCAAACGGCTTTGCCAAATACTTTATAAAGGACGCGTTCTACAACAAACTCGATGCGATTAGCGATTTTTGGATAATATGTTTAACTAATTTTACTAAGAGGTAATGTAAAAAGATAAAAAAATACCCAGATACCTACAAACGTAATCGGCCAAACGGGTGTAGTGTCGCATATAAAAGTGGTTATGTTATAATATTTAGTTAACTCTAGTCTATATCTATATTAATATTAGCTGAAGAGTTCGTTTGTTTATTTGAACGCGCTAATCTCAGGATCTACAGGTCAGATTTGAAAAAAATCTTCAGTGTTAGATAGCTCATTTATCGAGGACGGTTATAGGCTGTAAATATAATCACACTAAGACCAATAGGAGCGGAGCACAAATGAAGAATGTTTTAAAATCGGGTGATCTTTTTCCTATTGAGAGCTTGCGCTGCGTGCGCTACGTAAATGGTCAAAGTATCGCAAAATCATGTGTGACAGAAGTCGCGGGTTAGCCCAAAGTAACTCTTCCACGCAAACGAAGTCTCGGGCGCAAGCTAGCAATAATGATTAAAAAGAAATTACAGTATCATCTTACTAATGTTATAAATAAGATATTTGGATATTTTATCTTTCCTTCATTACCTACCGTATTAACTGTTAGTGATTAAAATGAAATTTGGTACACAAGTACCAGGAAATTAATATAGCATAGATTTTATCCCGACTTTCTATTCCCATGGGATGACGTATACGTTTTCATTTTTGCATGTTTGCGTTTCCTTCACGCGCTAACCGTTGAAGGGATTAAAGTGAAACTTAGCACACATGTAAATTATAGTATGGTTTAAAAATAGGCTACTCTTTATCAACGCATGACAAGGGCAGAAAGTAGTCCAGAAGGGCAGAAATTAATAATGAGAAAAGATTTGTATTGTATGTTTGTAACGAATAAACTGAAAAAGTATTGATCAGATTTCAAAAATTCTTTCACCATTAGAATTCTATGTTATTACTGCACTCAGTAATAATATAGTCACTAGACTCACTATGTCACTACATAGGCTATATAAGAAATACGAATCCTTACTAAAATTTCAATTATTTAACCCAAGGAGTAAAAAAGAGAAATGTTTACTATTTGTTTATTTCAAAATATAAAATACAAAATGTCCACCCGTGCGAAGCCGGGGCGGGCCGCTAGTTAATAATAAAGGCAATGTTTACTTTTATCTACAATTGTAAACGTTTCCTGTTGGTGAAATTTATGTGAGATGTCACGGAGTGTTTTAATCACGAAAATGCTGCTCGTAAAGATGTCATGAAAAAACTTTTAGGATAGTACTGAAAACATACATATCGTTTAGCACTACTAAATGCTAACATACCTGACAAGTCATATACATTCACCCTGTCACAGTTGGTGAGTACACTCGCGGTGCCGCCAGCTCAAGTCGGATCAAATTTATCGCAGGCGCACCGCTACGCCCGCGGCGCTGCACGCCTTGTGCAGATGCTAACTACGAACAGCTTTAGAATTGTCTGTTAGTGCCTACAACTGTGAAGGTTTACGTTTAAAACGCGCTTCGATTTGTTTTGAAACTTACATGTTTTATTTCTCTTGGAGTACCTACCTGATAGAAATACCAGGTTGGGTCATGAATACGTTGCGTAGAAATCAGAATTTCTAGGAAGAGAAAGAAGTGAGGACAGCAGTACATCGCTACCTGCACCGGGGCTAATAATGACCCCATATATCGTTAATGTGCCTGGGATTCGCCCCGGATGGATGACCAAAGAAGAATGGTAGTAGGAGGAATAAAGCATGAAGAGAAAGGACTCAAGCTCCCAGCCGAAAGCTTTTGGCAACTGATTCAAAGAGTCGTCAGACTGGCTTCATTGGTGCAAAATAGTTCTTGGAATTGTGTAGAGAAACGAGGAAGAAATGATTTTGAACTGGATCAGGTTCTATTAATTAGAATATTATTGCAGGTGCCCAGGTATTGTGTGTTACCTCTAGAAAATATAATTAAATTCAAATAAATATTTAAAGAGAATTTAAGGGATATTAGCATTGTAACTGAGATTATTTGTCAAATGTTCAGAATTACTACGATTTTGCGGAAGTTCCCATAAAGTTTATTATCATACTATTTGCAATAAAGTTAATTTATTATATTTTATGTCGTAAAAATGATTTTGGGTTATGTTATTAATTTTTGAAGCTTCGTGGCTTAACATTAATTGGATTTACAAGACATAAAAATTGAGTTTTTAGTCAATTGAAGACTTTAAAAAAAAACTTTACTGGTTCGGAGGCATGGCGCAAGTTACTCGGTTGAACTACGAAGCTTCTCAGTGTTGTAAAGTGAAAAAAAAGGAATTGTTTATTCTTGTTTTACGACGACCAACTTTACATGTTGGTCAAGCAATATATAGGTACATAATACAATTTCAGTTACTGCGGTGTTTTTTTCCCAATTGATCTATTTTATTACTAACATATTCCATAACAATAATGTATAAATAACCAATGTACACTATTTAAAAAAAATATATCAACATTCTTTTTTTACTTCACACTACCTCTGTAGGTAGATATTTGGAAGTATGTATATTACTTTTATTCTTTAAAAACAATTAAAATATCTCTTCGTCCTCATACGTACTTCAATAACTATATGAAACAAAAATGTTGATAATTTGTTTTAAACTTAATTTAATTAATTAATAAGGTCAATAAACATTCGTCGCAGATTATTATAATTACAGATTATTAATATATTTAATTCAAAAATAATATTTTTAATGAATACAAATAAAAATACCTAATTGAATTACATTGTAACCACAAAAATACTTCAAAGTTATAATCACAATTTAAACAGCAATTAATTTTATAATTCGAATAGTCTAATTCCATATTTAAAACCGTGTGCAAAGAGCGGGAAAGCGCGCTGACGTCACACACGCTCGCCTCGCCGTTCCCTCACACGCCCCTCTCAGATAGCGCTAACGAGAGTGTTATCCTTCATCTCTTAGGTTATTCTTCATTCCTTTGTACTCAATTTATTAGTATGTATAAGATAATAGTTTTGGTATAAAAAAAAACACTTTCTAGTGATGGGTTCGAGCAAAGAAATAACTTTCTATCTAAGCATTTTAAATAAATATTTTTGATTTAGGCTGTGTGTGAAATAAATTGATAAGTTAAACTCGTTGACGACGAAAAATGTTAGTACATACATTTAAAATTTATATTACATATGCGTAGTTAAACTCTATTCTTATATACATAGTTATATAGATGTGATCGCGCCAATCAGAAAAAGTTTTTAATTTTTTTTTTAAACAAAAAACTAGACTAGACTTAAAAAAAATACAATTACCAGTAGAGTTAAGGTAAAATCCGGCGGTCTGTACAAGCTTTTATTTAACTTGCAGTGTATGTTTGTACCTATATTTGTGAATTTGTTTGTTAAAGGACAAATCTTGCAAGCTCAATTAGACCCACTTCCTTTCACACTACGGACCTGAAATTTTGCATACTGCTTCAGTTCCGATGACAATGCATTTTTATGATTAATATGACCTGCTGACAGCTCAGGATTGGCTCCAGACAAGGGAACTCCTTAACGATTTACAATGCGGTTATGACATTTTATGTTTCTCCGTATTAGGATTCTGTAATTAAAGCTTGCGTTTTTAAATATTTTTAATATGGCTTGTTTACATTGTAAGCGATCAAAAAAGTTGAGGACCAGTAGATATGGGTGTCCGATAGTGGCAAAAGTTCATCCGCATCCTTGCTTCAGAGGGGCACGTAAAGCCGACGGTCTCGGTTATTATCTTCAGACAGCAGTCCTTAAGCCATGTTGGAGGTCTTCGAGTGGCATAAAATCTTCTGTGTTGCCCACTAGTCCCTCCACCAATTCGCATTGGAGTAACGTGATGCTGTACGAGTATACCTCCTCAAGACAAGGTGAAACCCTTTTTCTTTGTTTTTACCTTAGATAAGTTAGCGCTTAACTACGATTCCACCTGATAGTAAGTGGCGATGAAGTCTTCGATGGTAAAGCGCACTAACTTAGTAAAAGCCTACTCTTGACTTAAAAACATTTACATTGTAATCGAACAGAGACACAGACGCGGGCAATTTATTCCATACCCTTAGTATGGAACTATCAACGGCTTGCAACCAAAGTTACTAGCATTAAATAAGGTTAATATTGATGCAAACATTTGCAGAATGATAACATTTGCAGAATAACTCGATTAATGTTTATAGGCTCTAAGTCAGATACCGCATCGCAGTGACTCGTAACTCACATTAACACCTCGCTCTTCGTACTGGGAACCTGTATATAGTTGTACTATTATAACTGTGTTTATAATTATGAACGTATATTGACTACATGGCTAGTGACAGGCCGGTTGGTCTAGTGATTAGTGAACCAGACTGCTACACCGAAGGTCGCGGGTTCGATTTCCACCCAAGTCAAACTTTTTTGTTATGAGCAGGAATGTTTGTTCTCTGTGTCTGGGTGTAAAGATCTATATAAGAATGTATTAAAAAATATATATGTATGTTTATCAGTTGTCTGATCACCATAGTAAAAGCAAATGCTTAGTTTAGGATCAGATAGCTGTGTGTGAGTTGTCCAAATATATTTATATCAATGTATGTTAATGTAGCTTAGATTATAGGTAGTAGGAGATTATGTATTAAAAGTATATACTACGGTTCGAATGTTGGGGGTGTCGAACAGAAGATCTTGGGTTCAAACCCTGTACAACTGTATTTTTCAAAATGTTACGGGCGTATTATAAATTCATTGTCACTTGCATCAGTAAAGGAACAGGTGGTGAACTCCTGCTAGTTAATCATAGAGTTTTCGAAAGTGGGTTAGGTCTACCAATCCGCACTTGGTCAGCGTGGTTGACTATGGCCTGTGCCGCTCACATTGTGAGTTATGAGTTATAAGAAATAGTGGATGGATGAAGAACCGGACAGAACGGCCTTCCAGCCAGCGACCTATTTATGAATAAAAAAAACATATTTACTGACGTAACATTGCTCCAGTCAAACCCATTTGAAACTGACTGACTGAAGTTAGGAATAATTTGAATAAAAATGCAAAAAGAAACGAAACACAGAAATTTTCAGACATGGGTATTAAAAATCTGAAATTGTATACCTACGTACACTGGTCTTATAAAGTTTTGCAATTGATTTTGGAAACTTTAGAAGGGGAACTTTTCATCTCTTTATCACAACTAAGAGACACGAAAATATGAAAATTTGATATGTAATTAATAATTAATTTAATATCTAATTTATAATTAATTTTATATCTTAATAAAAACGCATGTATTATCCACTAAATAAGATAGGAAGTTAATTATATTTACGACAAATCACTTCCCGTCATAACGTTTCAAGAAGGGCTTCACTCCAACATGATTCTAATAAGGTAAAAACGCAGATCTTTAGGAACTGGAATCGACATCGCAGAATCTTAGAAAGATACAGTAATTATATTAGAATGCTAATAAATTATTTGTACTAAATAACTTGTATATCATTATATATTCCATTAGTGCGCTTTTCTTTGAAATGGCTCATTCATTTTTAATGCGACTTTCACTAATGTATTGGGGGTATGTTGTAGTTAAGTATTTTCGTAATTGGATTACAATGTCAATTTTAAAAAAAACCGTCCACGTCATCAATTTTATCAAAAGGAAACGCGGGTAATTACTACGAGTAGACATGGTATATATATTTTATTTTATAGCCAACGTATGTTGATTTTAATGCAACAAGGATGACGAAAGATAAAATTCGTTACTCCTTCAGGTGCCGAAAGATAAAATTCGTTACTCCTTCAGGTGCCATAAAAAGCCTTACATTAATACTTACCAATTCGATCAGTACCGATGCAGCGTAATGAAAACGCTTCAAGACTCCTAATTAGAGGAGAAAACCTATTTTTATCCGAAGTCTTTGTCTTCCAAAGGCTTTCGACATAGTTTAACGACTTTTTTCTAACGATAACATCTGGGGCTTACGTTTGCTCTAGTTATTTTAGTCACTAGCGGTTACCCATCAACTTTCCGACTGTGCCATATTTACTCAACGAATTATTTACGATCGACGAAATCTGCTACGCTCAACACTTCAACCATGACCTACTGGAAAAATCGTTTGAAAGGACTCACAAAAAGATGCAAAAAAATACCAAGGTTATCTAAAACACATGCTCTATTACTTACTACCGTATACAAATATTAGGGTTTTTCCATATCTGAATCATAAGCAAATATATTATTTATTATCTTAAATATTAATCTTTAAACATTTATTTTAAGTTATCTGTCATAGTACTTCTAGACACGATAAGTCTGTGGTCCTTAAAACAAAATAACAAAGTCACTATGATTAAAAAAAGTAATGAGAACATAGAAATTAAATTGAGGCAATTATAAATGAAGTAAAAAATGTTTAGCAAGTTGCATTGTGTTGTGTTAACGGGCTGATGGTGGATGGATGGATATTGGATAATGGTTTTGATTATGAGGCAGGTACTTACTGCTTGGGAGACAGACAAGGCTTAAGGAATTTTTATGCCCAAAGCTGCAAAGCAAAGTGGGTCATCTAATGATAAGTGACAAGTGAGATGACCATTGTTCAAACTCCAGAAATATGAAAAAAACATGTCATATGATTATTATTAAATGAAAATATACAATTAAAAAATGCCTACTATTTATTAATTAAAAAATACTAGTGCCTATGAGTTATCTTGGTTTAAGATTTTTTAAATACAATTAAATTTCATGATTAAAATTTTTACTTTATTTTATCTATTTTGTCGGATTTTTGTTGTTGTGTTTGCACGCTTAGAATGTTTTTATTCGTTTAATCAGCATTAAATAATAATAATAATTATTAAAAAGATATATTAATATTAAATATATTACTACGGCTCTTAGTACAAAAATGGAACAAGAGTAATATGTAGTATGGAAAAAAAAATACCAAAATAACAAACTATAAAGGACCGTACAACTGATTTAGCAATAAAATAATTTTTTTACCAACATATGTATTTTGTTGGTACACCAGTTACCAGAATAAGTAACTGAATGTGTATTTCACTTAAAGTTATAGCATCCATGAAACTCATACCTGCCCACTACTGGGCTAGGATGTCCACACACAACGTTAAAAAAATATAAGTCAATTGAAATAATGATTCTATTGGTATATTGATTCGTATCGATATTTCAAAAAATAAGTAATGTAACAAAAACAACAACAAACATGTACCTTTAAATACGAAGGGAGTGAGTCAGTAGCTCAGTCTAATTGGTATCTACAATTTGTATGATACAGGAAGTTCTTTTTAGGATTCTGTAGAAAAATTAGAAGCATTTAAAAAAGTTTTGTCATAGTCGTCTTTTGTAACCGTTTGTAGAACTCCTTAGCAACGATGGAAGCCTTAAAAACTTGCTTCGTTTTGGAAATATTCCTTCCCTCAGGCATTACTAATATTAAAAATGTGTAAGCAACTCTATCTATCTGTTACCTTTTGACGCCTAAACTACTGAACCGATTTTGATCAAACTTAGTACATAGGCAGAAGAGATCTTGAGGAAAACAAGCAGCTTAGTTTATTTCGCGAAAAAGAAGCTCAAGGGGGTTAAGATAGGGGATGAAAGCTCTTCATTATCGAATATACGAGTATGCATGTACATGCAATAGAGGTGATGTTGACTGTGGGATATAAAGAGAGAAGAGGTAATGAAAAAGGGGGGGAAGGTTAACTGGGGGAGGAGTTAATAGCGGAAAGGGTGCTACGTGGCCGTAGTCATGTAGTAGGTTTCATAAACCACACTTCAGTCCTTCCTGAAATACGTGATAAAATCTATCCTATGTTCATTTCCTGGATGTGTACAATTTGTAAGCCAAGTTTCATCTTAATTCATCCTAGGCACGTGAAGGAATTACAAACATCCAAACATACAAATATCTTAACATCTTCACAAACTTTCACCTTGGATTAAGTCATATACGGAATCCTACGTGTGGACCAACGGTTGGCTGGTTTATTACGGTGTAATTTTAAACGAATATTAATTTTCCAATGACATTAGTCACCTAGCAATAAAATAATCAACGTAATTAATCTTAACAACTTTATTAAAAACTACTTATTGCACTCCATACAAAGGACTTTGTAATCAAACACACTCACACAAACACGAAAGCACACACATTATTTTGAATTGTCTCCAGCGTCTGTGTTTCCGCTCGAGTATAATGTACTCGTAGGTGTCTTCAAGACAAGAGTGAATAGGTTTCTTCTAAGTTAATGTGCTTTGCCATCTACGCTTACATCACCACTTACCATCAGAGGGGATTGTACTCAAGCATTAACTTATAATATGTAAAAAATACACAAAAAGATATACAAAAACATTAATTAATCTTTTTGAACATACTGTCGATGAATGTGTAATGAAAATCGGCACATAATTTTGAACTAATTCGGGATCAGATGTTTCATTAAACTTTGTACCAAGTTATGTTAATAAAGTATAATTTTCACTTATAAGTGCAGTGATAGCCTCATGGTTTGAACGTTGGTCTCTCGAACCGGATGTCACGAGTTCAACGATTGAGGTTTTTATGTGGAGATAGGTGATGGTCTGGAGAGTGGCATAGGCTACTTATTATCAACGCGCGCGGACTAGTGATAAAAATGACTAAATATGGTAGGAAGTAGTTAAGATACAATCGAATTTGTCCCCCAACTGGAGCATTCAAGACCAAAACCATGACTCAGATCATAAAATTTTAGCAACTCAGATCCCAGTTCGAAGCGTCCAAAACAACAAACACAGAAAGGCAATACCCATTCACAAAACCTATTATGTTAATTTAAAACACATCAGAGGCGATAAGATCAGGGTTCTTTCACACCACACCTCCGAAAACAATAGTTAATAAGATGATTTATATCGATTCAAAGATAGGTGCGTTCGACACGTCTAACATCGGTTTAGCATAATCTCGATTTATAATCGAGTGGTATATCGATTTGTACAGATGTTTCTCGGCGCCTGTTTAAGGATGAATTGCATCCTTCACGAATCGGTGATACAGTTGAACTTTCTTTAAAAATAAAAGTTGTTGGGAAGTACTTAATACGAATATTATAAATGGGAAAGTTGGTGAGGATGGATGGACGTTTGTACATCACGTAAAAATTGCTGAATTCATCTGAATGAAATTTTTCACAGAGGTAGATTATAGTTTGGAATAACGCAAACATTGTAAACACGCAAACATCTTATCAACATACCACGCGGGTGAAGCCGCGGGCGGACCCTAGTAGGTCCTACATAAATTAAATTAACAATTTATAGAGGAGAGCCTGCGAAATATGGGGTCCCTGGTTCCAATCTTCGATAGATATTTATAAATAGATATTTATATAAATAAATTTATTAACATTTATTTTATTATCGTTAATGTGATAGGTGAATATTTATTATCGGTTTATGCGTATTAACCTGTTTAATATCTAGGTGTTATATGTTAGTAGACCCTTATTATGAAAAAGAACTGCCTACGAAGAATTCCACTTGAAAGACTTACAGCTAAGTCGTTTCCTTAAACGGTCTTCGAAGAATAAGCCACAGGCCACTTTGGGCCCGGGTATACTCTCATAATTGGTGCGGGAAGCAATCCACCGCACTGGCCAAGTATAAATTGAACGACTTCACATATCGTTCAAAACTTTATGAGGAACTCTTAGAAGTTCAGGTTTCATCACGATGTTTTCCTACACAGAAGCAAGTAATAACGATGATAAAAGGATAAATTAATAAAAAGGAAAACTCCCCCTTTGGCTAAGTGAATTTCTGGTCAAAGCAGATTACTGACAGACATATCCTCGCTTGAGAAGTTTTAGATAACTCTGCAATGTATAGGGATGTTTTCAACAAATTGTCATACTTATAGCATTACGTGGTACTTACTTTGTAAGTGTACGATGAGAGAAGAAATTTAACGACCTTATTGGCCTTAAAGGCTATATTTTCTAATCCTAAATGTTTATTATTTCCATCCTTTTATATTCTACTGCTATGGTTTCTGTAAAAAAACTAATGAAAAAAAATTTGCAAGTACATCGATTGCATATCACGTACAATGCCCTGTGATACTAATGAATAAGATCAGACAAAGCACGGAGGTGAAATATGTAGATGGGAACCTCAAAATAATGCACCGTGATTGGCGGATTCAAAATTGTTCCATAATATAATGATTTGCCAGAAAAATGTGCCCTACAGGTTTGGTAGGTTATGTAAAATTGCAATGGACTAAAAATCGAAATCTTGTCTTTTGCAATCACAAATCCAGTTAATACCAAAAATAGTGTTCATAACAATTAAAAACAAATCATCTTACATTCCCATAGAAGGAAAGAAAGCTATAAGCAGTGACTTAGACAATAATCGTTAATTGATACCGATCGTATCGGATACGGATTGCAGAAACGACAATGACTTTGAACGGTGGATTGACGTTACCGCCCAGAATGTGGCAATTAATTTGGTAAGAGTTTGTTATTTGGTCTGCCGGGCCGCACGATGACGAGAGTTTTCTACTCGCCCTCTCAAATTATTATAAAATAATGAAAGAGGCCCGCCTGCTGTGATCGACAATTGCCCTGCTTAGTGGCCGCGGGGAAGCCCGTTTAGCTATTTTAATTCTTAGTGTCTACTATTTCGTAACGCAAAGCAATCATCGGTCAACGTTTGATTACGGGGCTCAACTGTTTTGCGGTATCGATTTAATCGATGTTTCAGCGATTGGCGATTAAATTATTCACATCACGCATTTCTGTGCTGTCTGAATATGTTGGCCGTGTGGCTGTGTGGCCGTACGGCTGTGTTGCCATGTGACTATCTAGCTGTATGAAGTGTGGCTGTGAAATTATGTGGCTGTGTATGTGGCCATGTATTGTGGCTGTGTGACCGTGTAGTTGTGAGGCCGTGTTTTTTTATATTTTTTTTGTGTAGCTGTATGTTTGTTTGGCTGTGTAATGTGGCCGTGTCGTGTGGCCGTGTAGAATGGCCGTGTGGCCGTTACCTCTCGTGACCTTTTCATCAAATAAATAATTGATGAAATGAATTCAGTTTAGGCAACTTGCCAAAAAACCAGATATGTTTACGACAACTTGCTAATTTTGTTTTTTAAAAATTAATAAATTTTTACAAACTTAGGTTTTCGCTTACTGACATATCATCAAAGTTGTTTTTTTTCCCACTAAAGACCCCTATAATAGTCCCTTCCAAATATCTTCGATACACAAATAAAGATTAGTAACAGTCTTACTAGTACTATATTCACTGATGGAAAAGAAATTAGCCGACAAACGAAGACGAAAATGGTATGTGGTCACAGTTGCGTGGACTTCAACACCAAAGACAGATAATTGTCGGTCAAATATCCTGTCTGTAGCCTTGAGGTAATTCTTCGTGCCTAAGTACTCCTCGACGTAAGAAAGTAACGCAAGGGTAGTGTCTAGCGAGGCGTGAAGATGGAGCGATACCAACCGCCCCACCACATGACGCGGGCATGTGTTCTGATTGCTATCAATATTTCGGTTTCTGCTTGTAGCTATGTTAATTAGTATGCGAAAGACAGATGGCAAAAGTGTAAATTCTGGTTTAAAAGGGTTGCTTTTTGGACGGTTGTAGTAATGGAGGTAATTAGTGCCTTTGCCGTTTTTTTAATAATTTTGAAACTGTTAGTCCAAAACGTAGTTACGGTATGACATTTTTAAAAACCAATTCGTATTGGCGCCGTTTGGTGGAGTATGTGGAGCGTATAAAATATCTTTATATCACGTACGCTGTGAAAATTATTGACAATAGAGCAAAGTGATGTACTAGTTTTGTAGAGGACATCAATACCTGCAAACAAGTTCATATTCATCATCATCATCTCAACTCATCACTACCCACTATTGAACACGGGTCTCTTCTCTGAAAGAGAAGGTAAAGGCCATAGTCCACCACGCTGGCCAAGTGCGGATTGGCAGACGTCACACACCTTTGAGTTTTGAAAACTCCCCGGTATGCAGGTTTCCTCCAATGTTTACCTTCACCGTCACTCGCTTTAGTGATATTTAAATGCTTAAAACGCATAAAATTTCAAAAAGTCAGAAGTACGCGCCCTGGAATTCGAACCCGGGCCCCCCGTGTAGGAGGCCGAGTTTTTAAGCACTAGACTATCACCACTTCGTGTCCATATTACCATTCACTAAAACCAATTACCGTATATATGAATATATGAATGTTCACTATTGAGCACGGGGCTTACCTCATGCTGAGAAGCCCTTGAGCATACTCCACGTTGCTCCAAAGCAGTTTAATAAACTACAAAGGACACAAATTTTAAAAGTAGCCAATGGTAGCTATTTTAGGACGAACTATTCAAACGCAGAGTTTGATTATTATCTGATTTGCCTAGCTGGTATCTAGAAGGCTTCTAATATTCGAAACGTAGAGCATCGATCAACGTGAGCTTTAATCAATGAAGTTATGTCGGTCTCTTTGCGGGTTAACTAACCGAGGAAAACCGACATGTATAAAAAAATGGATGAGGTATCGTAGCGTTTACACACGGACGGCATGTTGCCGACGCCAGCTGTTGACGTATAGAACGTCCACCGTATTGATATTTGTGGACGGAAAGTAGTACAAATTAGCGCATGTATTTATTCAAGATGAATGCTAATTTTAGCTGTAAAGAAATATGATTTTATTCATTGCAATCCTACTAATATTATACATGCGTAATTTGAAAGAATGGATGGATAAATGGATATTTCCATGTATATATAGCGACCAGTTACACATTAATTATATACAGTATTAATGTTTTACGAGACTACGTCACTTGACAATCTCCCCCCCACAACCTCTTCATCATCTCCCCCCCACACCCTCTTCATCATCTCCCCCTACAGTCAACTCGAAATCTAGTGCATGAATACAAAATGTTATACCTACTAGATAACGAAGAACTTGCTTCCTGTTTTTCATCCCCGACAAGCCTTTTTCTTAATTAAGTTTATCGCAAATTCTATATTATCACTGTACCAAGTTTCATCAAAAGGAGTTAAGTAGTGTAAGAGTGAAGAGGTAACAGACAAACAGAGTAAGTTTACATTTAACTACAATATAAATGTGAAAGATGGTGAAGATGGATGTCTATTCCTCTTTTACGCAAAAACTACTGAAACGATCAGAATGAAATTTACCACAGAGGTAGATTATAGCCATGTAAAATACACATGCTACTTCTTTCGTTACGCGGGCGAAGCCACGGGCGGCCCTTTGTTTATAATATTAGTAAAAATGAGCACAGTTAGTAAGCGTAAAATCAAAGTATAACAACAAGTGTTCGTAGCTCTGCTGCGCGTTCGGCTCGCTACAAGGCATGTCTCAGGTTTTTTGCTGACTCAGCTGTTTCTAGCGATTGTTCGATCGGCATTGTCATGTCAATGTGCCCCCCCTCTCGCCCCTCCTCCCACCAGTTAATTACTTTTCATTAGACAATAACCGCGCGATGTTTAGGATGGCCCGTTGTGAAATACGGAGGAAATTTTATTGTTGTATTTGTGTAAGTTGAACGAAAGTATTTTTATTTATTTGTGTAGAAGGTTATCACTTGCTAAGGTGAAGGAAAACATCCTGAAGATACCTGCTTTCCTGAGAGTTTCAAAAATAAGAATAAATAATAAATATCTTTAAACAACTCACACACGGCTATCTGAAACCAAACTAAGCTTTAGCTTGTACCATGGTGATCAAACAACTGATAAACATACAAACATATTTTTAAATACATATACCGAAATTTTGACACCCAGACACACGCTTAGTTTGGGGTCAGATGGCCGTGTGTGAGTTGTCCAAAGATATTAATTATTTATAGCTTATTCTCTTAGCTAACAGAGTACAAATTGATAGACTTCAAACACACCCCTCACAATGATATTTTTTTGAAAACTAAGCGAATTGGGCGAATTTTTAGAATTAGAAGGCAGTTCCAGAGAATTTATAAATAAATACACACTTATTATTTTTATTTCTATTTTTGTATTTAGACTTTTTTGGGCCAGAGGTACTGAGGAAATCAAAACTATATTATGAAACGGCACTCACAAACTTGTTCTTAGAATCGTGACGTAACGGAAGCAAATCAACATCCGGATGTAAATAGAGGTCAGAGAGCACTCGAAGTGGAGATCACAGGGTTTCTTAGACGAATTTTTTATAGTTTATCGCATGACAAGTCTTAAATTCCATCTCTTCTCATCACTGCTTTCAAACTATTATGGGTAGTTACAGTTATTGTAACTTATGTACATAGATCGTGGTGTCGGTTCAAAAAGTACAGAATCGATTTTGTAAAATCTTTCATCGATATGTATAATGGAATCTGAGGAGTGATACAGGTTTTAAATGATATTTGAAATAAAGTTATGTTTTCCTGAAATCTTGTTTTAATAACAATGAGATGAATAAGATGATGTTTTTTTTTATATATTGATATTTTCTTTGATTTTACAATTATTTCAAACAGCCAAAATTACGTGCAAAAGTCATTATACAATTTTTTTATTAAAACATGGTACATATGTATGTATATATATTTTATATTATTTTAAACCAAATGAGGCAAAGTAGATTATAATTATAACAAATATTTTTTCTTCAAAACTATTTTTCCGAAACGAAACGAACGCTGTTACTAGTATGCTGTAAGTTGACGATGTTTTACCACAATCGGATTATCGATTTAGTTGGGTATAAGAAACAAACAGACAAACAAGTTACATTTATATCATTGATTAGGGTCCGCCCGCGGCTTCGCCTGCGTTGTATGCAGGTAAAAAGTTATCTAAGAGCTATTCCAGACCATAATCTATAACTGTGCCAAATTTCATTCAGATCCGTTCAGTAGTTTTTGCGTGAAGGAGTAACAAACATCCATCCTCACAAACTTTCGCATTTATTACATTAGTAGGGCTAGAAACACGCCCGTACTTACAGAAAAAATAGTGCGTTGTAAGTTTATTTCTGACACTTCCAATAATGATCATTACTTTTCAACCAATTTATACAAATAAATCACAAATTATACAGTTAAATCTTCCTCATTCATTCATCATTCGATCTGAAATTTTTCCATACAAAATTGACAAGTTTATATAAAAACAAGGTTTATTAAAAATATAAAAACTCAAGCGATAATTATAGATCCATAATACAAGGAAACACAAAATTTCATAACTGTATTGTTAACCATCGAGAAATTCCCTTGGCTGGAGCCAATCCCGAAAATATTATCTGATCATGTTTGTCATCAAAACGCATTGTCATCAGCATGAAAACTTTATGCAAAATTTGAGTTCCGTCGTATAAGAAGAAGTGGGTTTAATGAAGCTTGCAAAATTTTACCCGTATACAAATATACAAACTTATTGACTTTCGAAAAGTGTCTGTAAAAACCAACTTCAAATAAAATATTATTTCAATTTAATTTCATTTTAAACATCGCTGCAAGTTAAAAACTTAAAAAAAAACTCCGATAGCGAGATTCAGGTTTCTTGTGACGTCACTATATGATGTGATGTCGCCACAGTCCAATACTCCAGGCGTCCAGAACTGCGCTTATAAAATTAATAAGTCATTTAGCAACAGTTACACAAGCCTCATTTTCGCAGTACGCTATAGCTAAAGAACTATCAATCAAGTGAGCCAGCGGTCGCTTTGAACGATGAGTCGTCAGTAAAGGGATTTTGGTGTCGCATTGCGTTCCTGGCTCATCAATAATCGATAAAGTTTACGTTTCACGCGTAGTGTCCGTTGAGACCATGTACGCTCTGTAACCGTAACCGATACTATCGGATACCCGAAAATATATTAGTTTGCGTTCCCTTCACGTACTAACCGTTGAACAGACTAAAATAAACGCCGGTTGATCTGGGGGGTAGTAAAAATCTGACTACTACACCGGGGAGGTCGTGGGTTCGATTCCCACCCAGGTCAAACTTTTCTGCGACGAGCAGGATTGTTTGTTCTGTGTGTTTGGGTGTGATATCTATTCTGTGTCTCGGTGTAAACAATATCTATATGTAAGTATGTATTGAATGTAATGTTTATCAGTTGTCTGATCATCACAGTACAAGCTAATACTATAATTTAGTTTGAGATCAGATCACCGTGTGTGAGTTGTCCAAAGATATTGATTACACTGTAGTAGGTAGTATCTACTAAGATATTAAACAAACCATTTGGTAGGAGAATACATCGCAACTACAACGTAATGCCAATTTGTAATCAAAGCAAGTTACAAACACTTTTAATTAATCAAAGTTAACCCATTCCCACCCCGTATATGGGACAGTCTGTAGTGTAGGGGATGTGATATGGTGCTGGGGTGAAGGGTGGCTGTTGTAATGAGGGAGAATAAATTGATTTGGGCCGACACTCCCCACGACGTGGTTTGGCAGCCATCGCACAGGTACTTCTGAGGACACCGTCGAAGAATTATCAGACATCAAGTTTTTTTTGTTTTCAGTATTAGACGATATTTTTGGCTTCACCCCACTAAAGGCGCACCTTTTTAAACTTTCATTTAACTTGCAGTGTTTGTTCGTATATTAGTATGTTAGTATATGAGTTTGTTTTGTAGGGTCGTTCGGTTTGTTCAGGTCAAGTCTTGCAACCTTAGACCCACTTCCTCGTACACTACGGAGCTGACATTTTACATAACTTCCGTCCTGATGACATGCATTTTTATGATAAGCATGACCTCACGTTTAGGATTGGCTCCGGACAGGAGAACTTCTCAATATTCCACAGTACAGTTGTGAAATTATATGTGTTTCTTAGTTTTAGGGCTCTGTCATTAAAGCTTGTGTTTTTATATATTATAATAAACCTTGTTTGTATCATACGCACTTATGTTGATGTTACGTTATTACAAATTAAGACCGCCTTCTAACGCAATCTTGCTATCGGTGTACGAGACATTGATGGCAAATAGAGTACTGGTTTCTTCTACTTTTTCTTTCTCTAACTGAGGTTAGGTAGATTAAGTTTTCCACAAGCTAAAGATAGCTCAGCGGGCTATGGAGCTAGCTATGCTCGGTGTTTCTTTACGTGATAAAATTCGACACGAGGAGATCCGCCAAAGAACTAAAGTAACCGACATAGCTCAAAGAATAAGTATGCTTAAGTGGCAGTGGGCTGGTCACATATGTCGCAGAAACGATGGCCGTTAGGGCAGACGTGTTCTGGAATAGAGACCACGAACCGGCAGACGTAGCGTGGGCCGTCCACCGGCCCGCTGGACCGACGACCTTAAGAAGGGTGGTAGTGGCTGGATGAGATCAGCGGAGGAACGTTTGTTGTGGCACACTCTGGGGGAGGCCTATGTCCAGCAGTGGATTGATAAAGGCTGAAATGATGATGATGATGAACTGAG
>DWJZ01002024.1:0-20820 GCA_018249125.1 Asbolis capucinus
GTATTTCAGTCGCAATGCCACCTAACGTCGGTCATAGTGACCGCTTGTTTTTTTTTATGAGTCAAATTACATATATAAATCGTTCTACATATATTGCTAGAAATTATTACACCATATTATTTTTCAGATTTTTTTATTTATATTAAGTTTATAAAATCGAAATTTATAATCGAATTTTGAAATAACAATCAATACTTATACTTATGTTTTACACTTTACAACAAATTTTTAGAACTTTTACTGTAAAAAGATCTTAGTAGGAACAATGAGTGTTTTCATATTTTTTTTATGAAGTTAGGTATACTAAGTCCTTTATAGAGTCATTCTAGCACAATTCTACCATAATTAACATAAAATGACAGATTGAGAGTCTGCTTCAATCCATGGTCCACTGGAATATCCTCTACATCACCGCAGTCTTCATTTATAACTTCTGACACCTTTCTCTGATCATTCTCCTCTAACCATTTAAGAATATTTCTGTCACGTTTACACATTGTAAAACTGTGAAAACAAAATCAAAATCATGGTAATAAAAATAACATAACAACCCAACTTCGGTCACTATGACCGCAAGCGAAATATAATTAGCTATTTTTGCGAAACGTGCGCACCTGCGTCTTCGTTACTAACACACGGATCGCGTAGTGACGGATATTTTCGAAACAAATATAATGCTGGAGTCGCTATGACCGACTAGGTAGTTAAGGGTTAATAATGGCCGACAATGTATTAAAATGTACCTGACGTGAAATAGGCAACTCAATATTCTCAATTATTACAACTGTTAAATTGGGTTTAAAGACCAATTTCATTTCAGATACCACATTATCTAATTTTATAAGAACGTCCGGCGTTAAACTTTTTATCGAAACTTGACCTAAAAAGCCCTTGCATCAAAAAACATAAGACGAACAATTAATTTGCTATTATTTTTATGGAATTGACTAGACCCATACGATTTGCATGCATTCAGGTTAAAGGTTGATCTAGTTCATTGGAGGTAATGAATCTATGGGCGTAGGTACCTACATGCAGTTTCCAGATATAATCGATCGCCAGAAAAGTCTGGGTGAGGGGAAGCGACCCGGGCAAAGCTGTGAACCATGCGCGCGCCGACTGCTTTGAGAGAGTTATTTGAACCCGGGCACCGAGCGGGAAGGACGCTCGAAGAGGCTTGATTTTCCAGTGAATGTGTTAATTTAGTGCTAAATATGGAGAAAGACGGTAGAGGCGATTTTCCGACGGGGAGCAGCGGTGGAGGAGGAAAACGGGGCTATGGAGTTAGACCATCTTTTTTGAACCCAAGAGGGTACGAAACTCCAAGTCCAACAAGGAATGACCACCAGAACCAAGTAAACAGAAATGTTAATAATGATAACAGAAACCTGAACAACGATGATGACATTGTGAATTGGATAGACGGCTTGGAAAATATAAGTCTCAATGGACAGGAGGGTTCATCTTCTTTAACCACTTCCAGTGACCAAGAATATCGACCAGTCAACCCACGCTATGATGATGGGCGTAACAGAGGGAATGCGGAAGTAGGTGGGCGACAAGCTATCTTTAACTGGGCTGCTTATGTGGGGTTCGGTGGATACATGGGTATTTCGCATGTGCACCCCGAATATAATTTTAGATACCTTGGTCCACCTCTTCTGGGACACAGTGGACTACCTCTCAGACTTAACGGTAGTAATTCCATGGATTACCGTGGGAGGCCAGAAATGAACAATGGAGGAGGCCAGTGTGATCAAGGTGAAAATGGTGGTAGCAACGCCCGTGCATTTGGACAACCTGTTGGTCGTCGATTTGGCGGAATGTACCCCGAGCCTCGTAATGGGAGCCGCAATAGAAGTGGTTTTCAAAACGGAAATATATTTTATTACACGAATACCACTGCTTACGCTTATCGACAGCGTAATGGCGAAGTTTTGAGTGGAATGTTGAGCCTTCGAGACCCACATATTTTTAATATCAGGAATGCCACAGAATATGCTGCAGCCATCACCCAGATTTGTAATAATCCGGACCTGCAACAAGCTATGATTAATCACCTGGATTGTTTGAAGGTAGGTAACAATTTTAATGTAACTTTTGACTTTTAGCATTTGATGGAAAGTGGAAAGTCTTCCGGCCTTCAGTGGTAAAAGGCTATGACTAAGAAGATTCTTTAATATCGAGAATTCCGTTGGCACGTTCAAGTTTACTTTTACAAAGTAGGAGAATCAAATCAACAGATGTCCGTTGTTTTTTGTTCATGCCTAATAATTACTTGTTATATCCTGAATTAATTTGCAGTAGCAATTCCCATCGAGTCGGTAGCTGGGGCAATTATTTAATGGTGTTTGTGGGCGTTATTTTTGTATCCCTTTACGAGGTAACTCATGGGTCCAGGTTTGAACCTCGGCAAAGGTTTTGTGTACATAACATAAGTAATGTTAGTGACCGGATGTTGTTGCTGTAATTTAAGTAAGTAAGTAAGTAACAAAGTTACTTAAGTAAAAATTGTGTATTAACAGTCAGTATATCTCGATGTCATAACTCGATATATAAAAGATTTTTCCATCAGTATCCGTACAAATCAGGAAATGTCAGCCATATTGAGTAATTTACCTGTTGTTTAGTGATATTTCGATTGCGCATGTTCGAGATAAATTTTGTAGGTGCATCCTTTGAGTATTGATTTACAGTGCAATGTCCGAGACAAAATGGCGGGTTCCATAATTATCTCGTATGATATCTAATTGAAGCGTAAAATCAGAAATTAATAAAGCGTTAAATAAAGAAATCCTTGCTTGGTTTCGGGGAACCAATGCTTTTGTAGTCGTTGCTGTTATTTTCAATTTACTTATAAATTTGGAAAAAGAATAATAAATAAGAAACAATTGACGGATTTTTTTGGCGCCAGGAAGCGAAACGATATCCACAAGTAGATCCAACAGGTGCCTTCAGTGTTTTCCATGTAGCCGCTCTAGCTTTAGATTTTATGAACCGTTCGAAGTCAAAGTTTAAAAAAAACCTTAACTTTCAATAGTTGAAGACGGTCGATTTAGCCGAAGTGAACGGACTTTTGGCGGAGAGAAAATACTTTTGCGTAGTTGAATCTTGTTATTGGTATTGCTTTTTAATATTAGCCTATTCTTGGACACTGCCCGAAACATAAGTTTTTCGAGATCTTAGCTTGAATATGATGCTCTCCACTTTTGTACTGCCTACGTATAGATATAATAGGCCTGATAAATCATTGATGTACTCGTACAGTAGGAAGACAGAGTGAAGAAGAAGGGCTCCTGAGGAATTTGGACAGTATATATACATATATATACAGTATATATACAGTATATATATATATATATACAGTATATATACATACTTACAGTAGCTTCACAATATATATATATATATATATTGTGTTTAAGCTACTGTAAGTATATTCATTTCTTTGAATTTTTACACGGAGCGATTCGCCTGATTTTAATTTGTAAATTGACCTCATAACTCTCTTTTGCAACACAAATATTATTTGAATATCTGCTGTTTTACCCTTCTTGCTGTTTCAACATCCGTAATTTAATCTTCATACGAAAAATCTAGGTTCGTACAAACTTAAAAGCGATGTACTCGGCAAACTAGGAATATGCATCATTTGGTTACCTCTTCGTATCGATTGCGTAGGGTACAGCGGTCTTTTATGGGGCTCGGTGTACGTTTTTATAATAAAGTTCCAAAGTCCATTCTTGATTTACCCTTAGATGTATTGAAGAAACATATTAAATCAAGATTAGTGAAGAATGGGTATCAAACTGTCAATGAATATATTAATGACAAGGATGCTTGGACGTAATTGACATCCGCAACCGGTTCCATTCAAGCTTGATTCTAAATATTTTGTAATTAGTAACAATTTGGCATTGTTTTCAAAAGATGTGCCGAGGAGTTTCTTTCGCCGTTTCTTCTCCTCTTTATTATGGTACCTTTCTATGACGAGGTAAGGGTTCACGTGAAACGGTGGTAGATTCCAAAAAATGATGTTCATAAGTGTATTGAATAAATGCAAAATTGCCAAATAGAAGAGAGAAGAGATTCCAGTATTACACGACGAATAAACTAAAGCAATAATTTTCATGTTATCATTAGGATTCCCTTTCAAATCAAGCAAATAAAAAAGATATTATACGCTGTTACAAAAATAGAATTTTGTTGTTTTATTCCGGTGGGCTTTTGGGCGTTACCATAGTTATTTCATAGCCTTGGCACGTGCCTCCCCAACAGCGTAACTCCCTAATAATGTTGCTAAGTAACAAAAATATTTTGCAGGCGTTGCTCAATCGAAACCTTACATTGGCTCTGAGTAAACAAATCGCTGTCGTAAATGCTGTCATGAAGCTTCTCAACGAATTTTATATGATGCAAGAAGAGTGGACGTTACCCGTGATTTATACGGTGACATACGACTTGCGTATCATCAGCGAGAGAACCTCACCTGCAAGATGCCGTAAGTATCATTTATGTGATGAACATTTGTGTACCTGCCTGTGGGGGTCGGAGAAAAATTACCAAATACCATCAAGCATCTCATAAGGTTTGGTTTGTTAAGATGTTGTTTGTATTTTCGAAAATACACAAAAGGTTTTAAATATAACTGTTTGTCAAATATCTGTTTATACCAAAAAATACACGTGATCTTAGGTGGGCGCGAGGGGTAGTACGTCACGTGTCACGGGGGAGACGGGGGTCTAAAAGAACACGTGATTAATGAAGAGGCTGTAGCCGGTGGAAATATTTATGATTGATGAAATTACTCGGGCCTTGGCGTGGGTTTTATTTGTGCGAGTGGTATTTGTATTGTCCACGTTTGGGTACAATCCATTAATGCCCCACTACTGAGCACGGGCCTCTTCTCATACTGCGAAGGCCTAGGCCAGGGGTAGCCAACCTTTTGAATTAAAGGTACAATTTTAAATTTGATTTTTACTGGAAAGCCGCAATTACATTAACATTATTTATATTTAATTAAATCTACTGTTACTACGTACAATTTTAATACATATATTTGCTTAATTTTTGTGTCATGTTTTTTATGACGTATTATTTTATGTTTTGACACAATATTTGAAATTCTAAGCATAAAAAATCTAATTAAAAAATGCTCAAAGGGCCCTTTGCGGCCCGCGGGCCTCGGGTTACTCACCCCAGACCTAGAGCATATTCAACCACGCTGCTCCAATCCGGATTTTTTTGGGGTTAGTGGCCAACCCAAGTGTTTTGATACTGCCTGAAGGCCTCCGACATGGCTTAACGATCGCTATCTAACGACAACAACCGGGACCTACGTGCGGTCCGAAGCACGCAAGTGCTCATGAAATTTTTGCCACCAGCGGTTACCCATCCTATCGGACCGCGCCCGCGGTTCCTTTTTCGATCGCTTACAATCGAAACAAGCCTTCGGTCCATGAAGGCTTTATATTGTCCAAGAATGATTCAGAAAATCCCAGTGAAATGAGTGTGTAAGCGTCACGTCGAATAAATGTATTTTTTTTCTATTTATTTAGTGACTGGTCTTTTATGTTTCAGGTGGCCAGGTGATAATTACTTACGATTGGTCTATAAATAACGTAGCTTGTATTTTCCATCCCGTCGATTGTACGTGCCACCAGCCAAAAGTGTACCCCACGCGCAACTTTTATAGGCGTTTTTAAACTTCAACGAGTATACTGAATAAAAAATGAACAATATTATTCATAATCCATTTCTAATCGATGTTTGTGTTTAAATGTTAAAATCCGTGTTTAACGAGTAGTAATTATCGTGTTTAAGTAATGAACTATTGTGGCATGGCGTAGAATAGATTGCATTGTAACCGTGGTTTAACTTTAGAAATATAAGTCGGTTAACCAACGTATTAATATATCGATGTTCAAATTTAAAAGCTGAGTTCATGAATATTGTATATAATTTCAAATTCTATAATTTGTCTCTTTGCACGAGTAATGGGAAATCATGAATTAAAACATTTTCAGGAATGCATTGAAAGATGTTTTGAATTTATATTCGCATTTATTTTGTGCTATGCGAATGATATATCTATGTAATATATGTATATGCGTGTTTTATATCTTCATAATTTTTGCTGCTTTCGTTTTTGCCATTCGAATATTTGAACTATTTTCCTAAATGTTATGCATTAGCGATGTACTATTTTTATTTCAATGAATGAGAATATTTAGGGCAAGGATGCTCAACCTTTTTGACAGTCGGGCTAAATTGAGGGATGATACATTTAATGCGGGTCACTAATTCCTAGTTAATTACTCTTTGGACTTACGTTATAAAAAGTTTTAAACACTTACGCGGCTTATTGAAAATCCGTTCGCGGGCCACATTATGGTCCGCGGGCCTAGAGTTGAGCAGCCTTGTTTTAAAAGTATATCCATAGATAAGAGATTGTATTTTGAACCCACGAATATATATGTTTATTGTGATACCATGTTACATATATAATGTTACATAGTACGAGATATCATTAATATGTAATCATTTCAACTTGCGTGCGCACAATTACTCTACAAATGTAATATTTTTATTATAATTCAATGTTAATATTATATAAATGTTTATCACAGATGGCTTCGATTTTTCGTTACATATTTTTTAAGCTCACTGATGCACAACTGTCTATTTTTGTAATTAGCATATGCCTATTTATAATTTAATACATTTTTAGAGTGATTTGAGATTATTTACATAGCTGTCGTTATATTAATATAACCTTGCTCGTGTGAAGAAGGCAATTTCCAGAGAAATTCCATAGGTCTACTTCAATTTCACTCTTGTAAATAAGTAGCTATTTTAAACTCTCGTATTATTATTTCATTCCAAGGGATCTGAAAGATTTACTCATGCTGATGAAAAGAAAAACATCTTAAAACTTAGTCGAGACGAACAAATGTGGTAATTGACATATAATCTTTCATATAAAATATGTAATTTGACAATGAAGACTTGGAACCTTGCACTGAATTTTGAGAAAGGTGTGATATTTTATAATAATAGGTATATAAATTTACGATGTTATGTATTGTAAAGTAGGCTAAAGACTCACGTCTTACACCACTCGTGTCAAACACGCAACTTTATCATATTCAATTTTGTATTACTTTAAAGTAACTTATTTCGAATAATGGCTTTAATGTTTTAATCCTTCAATACAAATTGGAAAGTGTTTGATGTTTTTAAAAAATTGGGTGCCCACCAAAATCTTTGCAACGTAATTTATGGGATTTTTAACGGTCGAGTTCCCGTGCTAACTTCCTTAGATCAGGTTTGAAAATCAATAATATTTCACGACTGTTTAATTTTCGTGGAAATTTTGGAGATTATTAAAAATACAATTGTTGTATAAGGGAGATGTGGAATACAAAGCCCAATTTAGCGGTGGCAGACTTGTGTGCCGTCGTAGGACGCCTCACAAGTCAACTATTTCGGGTATCCCGACAGGATTGTGTTACCAATATTATTATTCACTTCAACAATGCAACCCATAAATGTCCCACTACTGGACTCGGGTCTCTTCTCACTATGTGACGGGCCATAGTCCAGCACGCTGGCCAAGTACGGATAAGTAAACATCACACACCGTCTAGAATTTTATTGAGAACTCTCAAGAATGTCGCGATGTTTTCCTTCACAGTATCAAGTGATAATCAACTTATGATACTCACACAACTTTGGAAATGGAAGTGCGCCCCGCAGGATTCGAACCTAACCTTACTAACTCACTGATATTATAAATTTACCTATCTGGCGAATTACCAATCTCTGCCTTAAAAGAGCAGCTTAAGTGTTCTTGTTCTGGCCGTGAGCTTGAGAGCTTTTTTCTTCGCCGACAAACAAATCAGTGATGCCTTTGGCGTGTCCAATGTGCATGGGCGCAGTGTTCGAGGGCGGCTATTCAATTCAAAGACAATTATTCGGCAAATTAATATTTAGACATCAAACCACTTTCCAAACTTGTGAAATGCCAGTATTCTTTGATTAAGGTATTTTAAGTCAACATTTTAGTTCCGAGATCGCATCTCCGATAACATTCACTTTATATTTAAGTATGTATTATGTAAACATAAAACTCCTACTATTCTTGATAATCTCTTCTACAAAGATACTTCATATTTTACTATCTTTTACTTGGTTACATATAATCCAACTACTATACAATGTTTCTACTTGCTCATTCTTAGAAAAAAATTTAACAGAAAAATTTTGTTAAACATATTTGGATCCGTCCATTTGGCTACTGTTACATAATTTCTTAATAAAAATATATTAACAAAAATAAACTCTAAAGAATTTCCTTCTCAAGTTAATTTTATCGGAGATGTGAAATTAGACTTGCCCAAGGTAAGTTAAAATTTATTTATTTATTATTATTATGTTCACTAAAATGTAATAATTTTGAATTAAGTAGCAGAAATTGCACAATTCTGTCGGACCATCGACATAATATCCCATAGACGTCGCATCTAATAAAATCTACGAACAAACAAGTACGGTTAGGTGCGGAGGTTTAAAGAAGACCGTGATTGATCGAGGTTAACAACTGACAGTCTCGTTTAGTGATAGGTAACTCTAAGTACGTTTTGTTATTTTACGGGTACTCACGATATATGTTTTTCAGGCCGATATTTCAAGAGGTCGAAATATCGACGCGAAAATCATACATCGTAAACGTAACATAACAAAATGTACACAGCCCACGATCAATCGAGTTTAAAATGCTGAGTGTGCATATGATGAATAGACGAAATTTGTAATAGTTTTGCGTAATCAACTGAATTCTATAAAATAACTTTCAAATTTTTATTTTATATGTAAAAAGAGTATTCTTCTATTTGTAATCTATTCTTCTTGAATTTATATTTTATATTGAACCAGCCAAAATAATTGAACGGTTGTTTGAATAATGGAAACGAATGGTAAAATTATTAGTCAAGAGTAGACTATAAAACAAAGATTTTAATTTATTTTATGCGGCTGTGCGTTCTAATCTCAGAAACGGCTGATTAGATAGTTTTCACTGATCGCTTTTGCGGAAAGCAATTAAGTGTATATGTTTTTAGACTAATATCGTCGCCGACACTAAACATTTTAATGCAAAGGGGTACTCACGATCTGTTTATTATTTTAAACTAATGACAAATAAGTTTTTTTAACTTTAACTTTCCGTCTTGTTCGTTTTATTTTCATATCACTACAAACAGCACTAACGACATCTTTACGTACTGAAATGATATAAAAATAAAACGGAACGTTGACAGATTTATTTGTCTTAGTGCAAGTGTCACTGTCAAGAGTTTCTTCCCGCCACCGCAGTCTTGCCGTGACTATGACCCATGTAACTGGGTCGAAATATCGGTTAAATAATAAACAGATCGTTAAACCGTTTGCATTAAAATGAGTAGTTAACTTATTGTATAGTAAATAAATTTCAAAGATTCGGAACAGTACGAATCTTACGACTTAATTCTTAAGACTTTTCCGGTGACTTCAGAATACAATACGATATGTGTCCATAAAAAAAGGGAAATAATTTTATTCTTTAAGCAATTCTTTGGCGTAACTAGATAAAAATCTTTTTAAAATTTGTATCGTAATTACAAAAATATTGCTTTTCGAAAACATGCCCACATATCACATAGACATCAAAAAACTAATAAGTTCGAGCACCCACGTGATGAGTCTGCGTATAGTAGTTATGAAGAATTTTACCACATGTTACATGTACACATCCCGTAACACTATAAAGTATTTAAAAAATGAACTTACCTATGAAATTTTGTTCCAAACTTCATTTATCACGTTTTCCAAACCGTTTTATAGAACAATATGACATTTTATGTCACTTTTGGTTTATAAACCTATTTTTTTCGTGGAGGACGTAGAGCGTGGACACGGGTCACGATATAGGTCGGTACTAAGGACAAGATCAGTGGGCGCCGTCTTATGTAAGATGTAAAAATCATATGTAAGGGCATACAGTGTTCGCCCTCCATGCGGGGTCTATAGGATATTTGGTCGATGTCTCAAACCCAACCAGAACATCATTAAGGTAAAATTTCGGTCAATAAAGTTCCCATAATAGGTCCTACCTTCCTAATGCACTTCCTTCACATAACTTTGGAAAATACGTAATTAAAAAAATGTATTTATTTTCTTCTTTGATAACGTAAGCCAATAAAACTGTAACGAAGTTAAATCCATGCATTGGATTCTTTTTCTGAAAATATCGTGTTAATATTTCATGACAATCTAATGCCAATCTTGACATATTTTTATTGTTATTATTATTACTTTTGAAAAAATATTTGTCATATTTGAAAATAATTAATTTTTCGCAAGATAACTTATAAAATACGTAAGATTTTATAAAAGGATCAATAATTGATGTTTGTTTTTCCACCATTTGTCACTATAAGCAAGTATAATAGAACTAAAATGAGTTAACCATGAAATGTATGTATGTACATATGTGTATGTTACCGGCAAAGTGTATTATCCTGGCATTCTAAAATTGTCTAGGTAAAGTGTACCGGTATAAAAAAAATTATTAATTTAAGTGACATGGAAGTTGGTTGCATAAGCTTAGGCTAATTTTATCCACGTGGAAAAGGGGATGAAGTAAAGGAGGGCCCCATCAGGCTTAGATTTACTGCAACTGCATCTCATACTGTCTTACTCTCTTACCACCCTCCATTTTCCGAAATATGTATAATACGGAATTGTATAGAATTTCTAGATGTTTGGAAGAATACTAAATTTTACAGACTTCCGTTAACATATACATATAAATCGCAAATACAACAAAGTCGAGAATTTATACTTTACCAAATTTTGCCAAAAAGATCAAACTCATTCATTAATTTATATATTAAATAACTACCTACAGCATTATAGGAAGAGTAACAACTACATATTATTGTGCAATTTCTGTATATTTTGAGCTTATATTGAAAGACTGTTAATAGTTTGGTGCTCTTTAAATAGTAGTTACTACTTTCACTTCATTCTGCATAAAACAGATTTAAAATTTGGTTACGCCTATTTCATTAAAAGTAAGAATTTTTCTTTGTTATTCAGACCTGGTCTCTATACAGTTATTATTGCAGTTAGTTTTTACTATTTAATTTAGTTTAATTTAATTTAAAATTAATGTAATATTAGATGTAAGTCAAATGTAATTCCAGACCTAAAATTACATTAGGTGTAAGTAAAATTGTCGACCAACAATGACAAATACGAAAAAAATATTAATTAGGTATTTATTATTAGCGTTAAGACGGTTTCTCGTGATAATTGACTTTGACTATACGGACGGAAAATAAAAGAATACATTAATTATTAAAATTTAATTAAATATATATTTATTATCTAATTAAAAAAAAAAAAAAAAAAAAATAGGAGGCCCCTGTGGTGCAGTACCCAAGATGAAAATAAGATAAAAAAGTCACGATCGATTTTGTTTGTATCTTTATGGATGTTTCGACCCAATAGTATGGATTAAGGTATATATCTAAAGAAAGATAACGGTTTCATTGTTTTTTATTTTTGGAAATTAACCTACGGCTGGCTTTATAAGTTGCGTTTTTATGTAAAATGTGTCCAATCTTGAGATACTAGGAAATTAAACTCTAATAATAATCAAATTAAAGTCTAATATTATTTGTATTCTTTGCCGACCCATCGCTAAGGGCTCGTCTGCACTACTGCGGACGTGCTCGTCCTATGGGGCGATGCGGGATCGTCCGTATATTCATAGAGGAACCGTCTTAAAATATCACACTTAAATGTACTAACTTAAATACGTATATGAAAATTCGAAATCTAACTAAAAATAAAGGTAATATACAACAATAACGTACATTGTTGAAATCGAAACGATTGCCAAATATAAGAAGGATGTCGAGCAATGAGATTTTCTTAGATTTCTCTTGGATAAGATTGTTATTCAGTCTCTGCTACTTACTCCTTAAATTTTTTTAAGTACCCTTAGTACATTTTCCTGTTTTTTTCAGTGTTCTTGAATGTGCTAAGTGTAGGTATGATATATTTTCTGTGAACGAAAATAAAATTTATTTGATAAATAATTTAAGCTAAATGTAGCACCAACGAAATGTATAATAATATAAGATGTATTATGTAGTTATAATATCCTAGTATATACATACTATATGGATAGAGAAGACATTTTTTATTACTACATGAAGGCTAGTTGCTTTGTACAATGTTTTAAATGTATAAAAATAATATTTGGAACGCTTTCGTAGTTCAAAAAATAAATCTTGTTTTAATATAACTTTAACATCTAAGAGACATCAAAAATAAATTCAGAATTCATGCAACTAGCCTATTGTGTCGTTGTTTAAGTTTTAAAGTAAGGAAGTAGTAAATACAATTTTAATTACTTTTAAACATTAAGTATTATTATAATAAATCGAATGCTTTTGACCTCTTTCAACTAAGAAGTCTTCTTAAATCATGGATGTGAGTATTTAGCGACTATACATTACTTATAAATAAGCGTTTAGAATACAGCTGTATTGTAATTTGTATTTTAATGTAGGTGTATTGTAATTAATCTTCGTAATAATAATTGTAGAATACGATGTACACTTTAAAGTGTAGTAAAAAATTCAAAAAAAAAACCTACGAAATACTCTTATATCGGACCACGACATTACTATTTTTAAGTCAGTAATATTAATTTTTTTATTTTAATTTAATAACAATAAAGCGTGAGATTTTCGTAGCGGATCCAATTATCAACGCAGGTTTAAATTTTATCAAAAAAATTTCAACATTGTGTTGAATTTGAGCCTAAAAGGTCATTTTTTTTTACTTAGTATAAGTTAATGCTTGACATCGATTTCTCCTGATAGAAAGTGGCGATGATGTCTAAGGTGTTGGGCGCACTAACTTTAGCCTATTCACTCTTCTCTTGAAGACTTCTATATCATATGTACATATGTGGGCGGGAACACCGACGCAGGCAAGTTATTTCAAGCCTTCGGAGTACGCGTAATAAACGACGAAGATAACTGTATCATTCGAGCTGGCGGGATGTTCACAACATAAGGATGGATATCAACCGTACGCCGGGTTGTTTGATAGAGAAAAGGGGATGGAGAATTAATTTCGAACAAGCCCTACGCACACTCTTCAAAATGATTGTGTTTTATTTTGTATTCCATCATTATTTGATTAATTATTCCATTTTATTTTATGTGTACAAATTATCTCTTTTTCTCTCTCTTGTGTGTCATTATTGTACTACTATTTTTTGTACAAAAATTAAAACGGTTTATCACTTTTTACCAACCGGAACCTAACTAACTTAATATATTAGCTTTGCGGCGAATTAAATAGTATATTATAAATATTCTATTCTATTATATGATTGTATCTATATCTATTTTGGAATAAACTATTTTGTAATTATTTCAAAAAAAAACGAATATACATTCATAGTTTTTAATATTAGCATCGTTTCTGATATTCATATTTTGCAAGAATGACTCTATCTTTATATCTTTCAGAATTTTTTCTTCGACTGAATTTGTATACTATTTCTGTACCAATGTATTTTATAAATCACTGTTACTTAATATGATTAAGTGCGAAAATGTGATTTTTATATGAGCTAAAGTTTAACTAATGGATATTGGTGTGACCAAATATTATAAAATACTGACATATTATTTATTTTACATTATTTTATGAAACTTAACATATGATTTTTGTAATTGCTCACCGATAAAATAGTAGGTATTTATGTATTTCATGTACATTTTTCGAATATATTAAAAACCCAATGACTTAGTAATGTGGAGAGGGCGCACCCATAGGTTTAGGGAATCATAGTCTGTTTTTAAGGAGGGTTAAACAGAATTTTCAGCATGATTTTGACAGATTATGATTCCCACACGACCCTGTGCTATTCAGGGACCCTTCAAGTTCTCCGTTTTCATCTGCTTCGGTCCAGATCCAGCAAAATATTTCTTAAAAATGGCGAAAGGATTTAAGGAGGTTAGAATAAGATTATATGTTGTCATTGTAGGATATTTGAGAACTTTGATATGGTTTATGAAACAGAAACCAGGATTTAAGGCCTGTACTAGTGGTTATTAAGTGTCTATAACTAATTGGTGTATTAGATTTAATAAGATAATTAAAAACCAGTAATTATTGATAGTATTGTAGTAATTAATTGATGTTTTTGCCCCACGATTAGAAGGGTTAGCGTAAAATATAACTGTGTAGCACTATTTGCTATGAATTAAAACCAGTAACTGATTTTAAAATAGGAATGAACAGTAGTTTAATGTACTGCTTTGTCTTTGACGTCCGTTAGTTTCGAAAATCAAAATTTATATATATTCACTTAAAATGTATATGTATATCCTCACCACCGTCTCTTAGGGCAATATTATTATATGCTTACTGCTCGTTACAGAGCCATCTCTTACTATAGTAAAGTTGCGTTAAGGAACGGTGGTAACGAGCGCTCTATATATTTCAGTATCAAGTTGTATTTGTAACACTAATATCTACTTATAATATTTTATTGTGTAAAAATACACATACATCTTATATCTACCACTGTAAATGAACTACTTACTGTATTAAACTCTATTCCTATATTATGATCGATGTTATTTTCGAAAAGAATACAATAATTTTGATGGTGTAACAGAATTATTTAATTTTTCTCTTGATTATACAATACAGCATCTTAATTGCTGATAAATGAACATTTATATTCCATAGTCAACGAGAAGCCTTTAAAGTTAATAATAATAATAATATCTTTATTTCTGTTAAATTAAATCGGCACACAAAACTTAAAATTATGACAATTATAAATTCTGTGTGTAATTTGAACTCTGCTACCCTAGCTAAGATGTAACTTGTGTTAAGAGTAGCAGTGGATAAAGGACATACATATTTATGTATATGTTAATACACAAAGTTAAAGACGGACGCGATATGGTTTTGTGTATTTAAAAGCATGTATGGGCACGGAAGTGAGTATATATGGTAATAAATAAGCGTGTTACTGCAGAAGAAATGTAACAGATACTAAATGATAGTGTGTGTTAATTTGTACGAAAATGAGTATACAATACAAGAAACTGTGAAAGACTAAAAGTGTATGTGTGTATCAAAAGTGTCATAGGGTGGATATTTTTATTAACTTTTCGACTTGATCGTAATTTTGGGTTAGAAGCCAGTTAAAAGTCTGAATCTTACATTGACGTAAACAGAGGGGATACACATTACAAACTACATTAATTTTATTATAAAGATACCAATAGCCAAAAAATGACTTTGGGCAACAGCCGTTCTAGTGGGAGTTCTAGTAAGGTAGTTAGATCATAACCAGGACAACACTAATAAGAGAGCTACTTCCGCTTGTTTCAAAGTATTGGTCCAATTATTGCTATATACAACTAAAGCTGTGCCATCGGCGTATGTAAATATGAAACAGTTCGGAACAGGTAGCTTACTAAGGCTGTTAATATATGTATATTAAAAACAGCGTGCGTCCTAAAATCGAGCCCTGAGGCACACCATAACTAATTCATGTTGTACTACTCATAATGTTTTTAAATTTTCATACATTGAGTACGGTCACTTAAATAATATTAATATTATTCAGCGTTAAGCCACGTAATCCGAATGCCTCAATTTTTAAAGCAGGTGCGGGGTAGAAATTATATCAAACGCCTTGGTTAAGTCCAAAAATATACCTAAACATTCCTGTCTATTGTCTAATTTAGCATCTACAAAATTTACAAGCGAAGCAACAAGATCCTGTGTTGATTTACCTGGTCTGAAACCAAATTGATTAGGAGCCAGAAGATTGTATGATTCCAAGAAGTTAATGAGGCGGTTATTAATATTTTTTTCCAATATTTTCGAGATGGTAGGTAATATTGATAGGCCTATAATTGTTGACATATCTTCTATCACCACTTTTAAATATGGGATGTACGTACAACAGCCTTTTTAAGAACTTTGGGAAAACGACCTGTTTTTATAGATAAGTTGCAGATATGTGTAATAACGGAAACAAACATGGACATATAAGACTACAAGGTTTTTGAGGAGATTTTGTCCCAGCCTATTGTAACATTATTACGCAAACCATCTATAATATTTTTCACCTCAGTTTCATCAGTAGTAAGCAATACAAAAGAATTATAACGCTCTGCAGAGGATGGCTGTATGAGTGTAGCAGATTGGGATGCCAAAGATTCTGCTAATTTGATACCAATATTAACAAAAAAATCGTTAACTTGATTAATAGAGGAGGTTTTATCAAAAGTCAAAGCCAGGAGTTCACTAGAAGAGTCATTGCGAACATTAGTATTGGTGATGTTTTTAACACACTTCCATTATTCTTTCAAATTATTATTGGACTTTTGTAGCTCAGTTCTTTCATAATAAATTTTCAAATTTCGGAGCAGCTTATTACAAAAGTTTTGATATCTAATATAAATCATTTTGAGTGTATAACTATCGGTATCATTTTTAAATTTGCAAGATAAGTTGTCTCTATTTCATATACATCGAAGTAGGCCATTGGTAATTCATGGTTTGATTATTCTACGTTTCGACGTAATTTATATTGTTAGAATGTCTTTTAATAATATTGCAAATTGTATATACATATAAATCTTTCTGCAGCTGTGTTTGTGTCGTTAATATTTAAAATACCCGTTAAGTCTAACTTCGATATTTCCTGAATCACAGCAGAACGATTTGTGATTATGCGATTTAATTTAAGAGAAGGAAGTGAAACGACAGGCTGTATATTGATAAAAGTAGGCATACGGTCTGTAACGGGCGTATCAAATACCATTGTCTTGGTCTTTAGTTCGGACTTTAATAGCGCATAATCTATACTAATCTAGTAGAGAATAAATGAGATGGAACAAAGCCGTGAGAAGAGACGAGGTTAAGATAGTCATTACCTTGTTGGGAAACGTGGCTTGGGGTAATATCGATATTAATGTCTCCAACAACCATGATATTTTTATGAAGCGACAAAATCGACGGAAGATTATCCAAGCCAATTATAAAGTTGACAACATTTTGTACCGATGGTGATTGATGAATCCCAACGGCAGTAAGATTAGTATTACTTAGGTTACACACTAAGCAATTAGTATCAGACAAGAGAGGTTCAGTGACGGTGTGAGACAATTCTGACTTTATGTAAATAATCACACCATCATTCTCGTTGAGTGTTGCTTGTGCGATAGGACACGTAGCCGTCCAAGGTAGGAGTTACGGAGCAAAGACTTAACCAGCATTCCGACAAAAATATAATATCACAAGAAACTTTTATACTGACCACGAAAACTCAGAGCGTATCGAATTTACAGTTAACACTACGGATATATAGAAGCATTATGTTGACAGAGTGAAGTGTACTATCTAAAACTTCCTAACATGATTTAGGTTTACTAACATGAACTGATGGATCCGAAGGAATCAATTTCATAAAGATTTGTATCAATCATTATAGGATATAAATTATAACACTAAGGAAATAATCTGATAACACTTAATTTACACGGTATTTGAAGTTACATAAGGCTTTTACAATACATAGCAACATAAGTTAGTTGTAAAAATTATCACTAGCTTCCAGAGTTAGTAAATTCATTCACTCAGGCTTTGATAGTTTTGTAAGCCAATTTGGTGTATTAATTATGATAGGTTCCAGCCCATCACGTTTGCGTAAAAAAATTTGGACTCTTAGAAAAACTTCCGCAGGCTGCTAGGCAGATGTTCAGCAAAGTAAATCGGTAAACGTAAATCGAAAATTTGATTTTTTATAGGAACTGATAAAAACTGAGCTATAATGGGTCTGTTAGAGTTTCTTTTACACGGCAAGCGGTAGACGTCTCGTAGTTCCGGAGGATTCAGCGCCGGCAGAATAGTATTGAATGTATTCAGCATAATAGACGTAAGGTGGTTGGTGGATTCCTTATTACTAGCTGGGACATTGCGGATCTCAATACAAGTGGAGCGCGAACCCCTCTGGACCTCGAGAACTTTTCCTTCCAATTCCGTTATGTACTCTCGTTGCTCATTATTTTCTTTTTCCAATTTTTCAAGGGACTTTTTTAACTTGTTCGTAGCTGTTACTTAAGATTTCAATAGTCTTTAAAGTTTCGGTTTTGGTTTTTTGAATCTCAATGTTTGGTTGTTTTATTTCCAAAATTTCAGATGTCAGTTTTCCGAGAAGATTATCATGGTCGCTCTTCCAATCGTTAATAAGTTTTATTATTTGTTCTCGAACGACTCCCATTCACATTCAGTTGAATAATTAGGACGAAGCCGTTTGCTACTTTCCAAACGTAGGCCTTTCGAGGTTTCTGTATCAACTGGCGTAGAAACGATAAGCTGTTTTACAGCGCCGAATGCGAAATTTTCGGCTTAAGTACTAGAAATTACGAATTAACGTAACCTGAGAAATAAAAGCCGCGGGCACAGCAGCGTATCTTGAAAATAATTGTTTAATCCAGTTTGATGCCACCGTTGCAGCTTATACATTGCAGGTTGTCGTAGGTCAGTAAGCGAAACGATATAATGAATGATGGGTAGAATTGAAAAAAAAAAATACTATGAGTCCTAGTTACCAGACACAACGCCAAATATTGTATACAAAATGGTGTTTCACTATATGTAGTGATTAGATAATGCCGTATAAAAGTTAAACCAATAATATTTTACACAGTTTTTAGCACACTTTACGATGTATAACGAGTAAACGATTTTTTAGCGAGAGCAAAGATGTAACGTACTAGTGTTGACCGCGACCGTTGACACGAAAAATTAGACTCAAGTTTACCTTAATTCATCTATTCACCAGTTCATGGACTCAGACACTCTTAACTTCAACCTGGTAATGGCCTACTACCGAGCTGGGTTTCTCAATTTACTGTGAAAGCCTAGTATATCCACCTTGATGCTCCAATCCAGTTTGGCGGAGGGTATAGTAGCCAGCCCAAATGTTATCCCTCTTTACGCCGTTGGAGCGTGTACCAATCACGCCAGCGGTTACTTAACTTCTCCGATCACTTACGACCGATCAAATCAAGCCGCTGGTCTTTGAACCTTTCAGGCCAGACACCCTTAGTACTTTTAAACTGTTACTAAGTACATCTGAGGCGCCAAAAGCTTAGCTTGTTTACTTTGTTTATTGTTAATAGTGATTACAAGAAACCGTCTTTAAAAGGCACCGACAAATATAAACAAAAGAGAACATCGTTAACGTATGTAGTTGAAAATTAGTTTCAACACATTAATGGCTCATTACTGAGTACGGGTCTCTCCTCAGTTTGAGCCTAGAGCATGCTCTACCACGCTGCTCCAATGCGGATTGGTGGAGTGGTTAGTGGTCAACCTAAGTGTCGGATGTTTTTAAGCCGCCCGTAAGCCGCCAACATGGTTTAACGAATGCTGTCTTACGACAACAACCGGCACCGACGGCTTCACGGCCCTCCGAAGCATGGAAGTGTCCATGACATTTTTGCCACTAGCGGTCACCCATTCTACCGACTACCCGCTGTTTAACTTTTTCAATCGTTTATAATTGAATCAAGCCCCTGGGCAATGAACGCGAAGTTAATTAAATACCCATTATTAAAGATCAACTCAAAAAATACTATGACCATGTGTACTGTTGACACGTCTTTACTGTTGCTGCAAATTCCTCCGTATCCATCCTTACACTACGGATATCTCTCCGGTACGGACGACAAGCTTCGTGACGTCTTTGTATGGCGTACCGCGAAGGACTGGAAATTGTAATGAAATTGGTAATTTATTAGCAGTGTCTGTGTTTTCATTTATAATATGGTGTCTTCAAGACGAGAGAAATCAGATGGGATTGTAGTCAAACATTTACTTAAAACAACGTAAATAAACATGTTAGATGTCGGTCAATTTTAGAAGTCACAAGACGAGTACTTGGTTTCGAAATAAAGGAGAAAAAAAACAAAAACTACAGTCAAAATATTAATATCCTCCTGTTTTGAATTTCGAATAAGATCTGTAATAAAATATTCTACCTTCCTTGTAATTTATGTCTAGATGATATTGTAATTAATGGTACATATGTATTATACTCATTTGAAAATACCTTGAGTCTAACTCATGTTTGTAAGCCTTAGACGTCTGTTTAATATTCTTATCAAAATATCCTCAAAACAAGAAGCGAAGTGTAATTTTTCCCCACTCCGCGTTGATCAGACTGGCAATGCCATCTGTATTTCAATTAATGAACTAAAATGTACTTAACCCATGAACTTCAGTTGTAGCTTTAGGGTTAAATCCAGCGGTTAAGGGTTAAGCCTCGTAGCATGATTGAACCAGTCGATGTACAGATAGTTCGAATAAACTACGCTAGGGGGCACTTTCCTCAATAATATTTAATAATATATTTTTAGAATCTTTAAGAATTTGATCGAGTTGACTTTGTACATGAAATAAAATTCAAAACACATGTTTTATTACGTGTAAATATTGTACGGTCGAGTCTGAGAGGATGAATGGATCTTTATTCCTCTTTCACACAAAAAAGTACTGTACGGATGTAAATGTAATTTAGCAAAAATAGTAATAATTGAAAAAACCTAATCATGTTTTCTGACGTATAAATAATTTACGGAAGAGTTAATTATTAGGAAGCAATTAGGATCCACTTTTTAAACTACGGACCGGAAATTTTGCATAAAGTTTTCA
>DWJZ01002025.1:0-20819 GCA_018249125.1 Asbolis capucinus
AGCTACCTTTTGAATTGAAGGGCCAATTTTAAATTTCATTTTTGCTAGAAGGCCGCACATAGACTAGCATTATTTATACATACTTAATCAAATATACTCAACGTTGCAGAGTTACTATGTAATGTTTTTGTATAGATGCTCAATTTTTGTATCATGTCATACGTTTTGTATCATAATGTTTTATTACATTGTATTATTTTATTTCTTGACACTTTGATCTTCTAAGCATAAAGAAATCTAATTTAAAAATGCTCAAAGGGTCGTATGCGGCCCGCGGGTTGCGGAGCCCTGGTCTACTATTATAACAATATATTTTACGGGTTCTACTTCATAGTAGGTATCTATACTTCCGTTTATACTACAGGCTCGATATGTTGTGCTATTCTCATATTCAATAGCACCGCTAAACAGATGTCTTTCTGTTATCGTTCACGCCAAATCCTAATTCAAAGATGTATAGGAATCACATTTATTGTGGAAAAACAGACGCCATTATTTTGAGCCCCAAATGTAATTTAAATACATTTTAGAACTAGTGTTTGGCGTGAATGATAACAGAAACGTCGTTTGTCTCCAGGCCCACAGCTGCTCAACCTTTTTGACAGTGGGGCCAAACTAAGGAATCATATATTTACTGCAGGTTACTGAGTATTCCTATTAAATTACTCTCAGGACTTGTGTAATAAAAAAGTTCTAAAAAGTTGCTGGGACCACATTATGGCCCGGGGGCCTGATGTTGAGCACCCTAGTTATAAAATTAATACTCACCTTTCTTATACATTATTATCATAATCTTCATATGATAACGTTTGGATGCTTCTGTTTTGTTCTTTTAACATGAAAGCCGCGCCTAGCATTTTTCTAGAAGGAATGGAACACAATATTCTTTAAATAAATAAACATGTGATTATTATAGTCATTATATTTTTATTATTATTTGTAGTTTACATAAATCAAGGCGTTGGTAAGATTCTTTCCCTTAATTACAACTAAAATTAGGTATATCTTGTTACAATAAAAATATTTTTTGTATTGTTTACAATTTACATCAAAGATGGTTAAAGCTTTGCTGCTTGCAACGATATTTTATACTTAACTACAAACATATCAGTTAAACTGTGCTACTAATTTTGTTAATAACTGTATTTTAATAGACTATCGAATATCTAACGGTTTATTTAGTACTTATGATTTTAAAAATACTATTAACGTAGTTAATGTTAATTATTAATTTTTCGCTTATCCGTTTAATTTTGTAATTAAATATTCTAAAACACAATTTTTGATATCAAAATTGATAGGGGAGTACGTATGTACTGAAGAAAAAGTGCGGATGCTGTTCAGATATATTTTAAAACGGACGTCTTTTTTATCTACACCAATACGTCAACGAACCGTCTCATTTATGAACGCCCTAAGAAGACGTAAGAAGATAAAGATTTGAATTAAAAAAAGAATAATACCGTGAGTTACACGACAATATAAAATATTTAATCCGTAGCATGTAGACTATTATTTAATAGAATATAGAAAAAAATCAACACTTGCATTAAACATTGCACCTTGAATCTAAAGTTACTCTAGAACTGACAACAAACATAAAATAAGATTATAGAGATTTATTGTAATCCTCTTTCTGTTAAAACGCTTTTAGTTTTTATTACAATAAAATAATTTTCCAATTTGTGTTTGTTATAATAGTATTTTATTTAAACATTTAAAAATTAATACGAATATATGGAGATCGAGGATAACAAAATAACTAAAAATTAAGTAGGAAAGTTTTATAACAAACATAACTCAAACGCTTTTATAAGTTTGAGTAAAGATTAAAAATAATAATGTTAGGGTAAAATAAAGACGGTATAACTCAAGCAAAGTATCTATAACTTGTGTACAGATCTCGATTACAATAACAGCATTGCTTTAAATTTCAGTTATTGAACTCTTAAGTTGTGCCAATATATTTTAAAACTTATAACTAACATGTTTGACGTTGTCTTAAAATACATTTATATGTATTTTTTTAGAAACTGTGCAATGAATTCTTACATAACATAAAGTATAGATACATTAAAAATGCAAATATTTATTTTAACTTCAAAAGTATATTAACAAGAACACTTGTGTGCAAGAAACTTAGTGGAGTAGAAACGCGTTAACAATTTTTAATTTGAAATTTAATAATCATTTTATAATGGGCAAATAAACAAATACAAACGATTTTGTTTGATTAACAATCGAGGTGTTTATAACAATAGGATTATCGTCAATTAAATCTACATAAGTAAAATATTGTCTAATAGGATTCTTTCCATAATTCCGGAAATATTTGTTTTACTTCTGAAGAGTAAGAAAAAGGCAAAAAGATCGTAATTTATAGAAATAGAGCAGTTCACTTCAAGAAACCTGTTTACGATAGGATTAGCAATTGATGTTGGTAGTAAAATACATATTTAAGTAGGTATTTGCATGTATTTGTTTTATATGCCTTTTAAAATTCATTTCAATCCGTTCTAGCCACTCATACTCTGAGAAGCAAGTGTAAAACATGCTAAACTCGGCTAGTTTCATTATTTAATCATAATTGGGTATAAAATTATGAAGTTCTCGACTCATTATAACTAACGAAGCTGCCTTGCAGCTTGCGGTTAGAAAGGAAAAGGAAAAAAAAAGAATTACAATGATTTAACAATGAACATGACCGCTAACTTAGTTAGCACTAATATCACAAAATAAAATACTATAAAAAAGAAATAAATAACATTGACCACTCTGAAAGGCATAAAGGTATTGTTAGTGCCATTGTTAAGGCTTTTATATATTTTTATCTTACTTTATTACTAGACGCACGAGCGAGCTAATAAAGATATCCATCGGGCTTTATTCAATTTCTTCTTAATGAAATCAGATTAATTATCAAGATGGTAAAAATATATTTCGATTAATAATACGTTTAAGTAAATTGAGTGTTTTTATGATCAATATATTTAGACGTCTTCTTTATCGCCTGAGTACGTCTTTTACAGAAACTTCTGCAACTATGTCGACGCACGCATTCCGCTTGTGGCGTTTAGATAATTTATATATATCATTAATCGAAATACCTTAATTCAGACGAGCTTTTATCAAATTAATTTTTAGAAAAGTTTAGAAAAAATCGTTGAACAGTTTAAAATTTACGGCCTATTACAGAGAGTGGCATTTAAAAGAGGGTAAAAACAAAAAAAAGGTAAAAATCCCAAGAAAACCTTATCTATGAAACTCGAAATGCGATTTAGTACCGCCGAAAGTGATGTTGTGCATATGACTGGCGCCAGCAAACCTATCTAAAGTAAAATCACACTGCAATTGTTAATACCTTATCGGCAAAATTAAAACCTAACTTAACGATTCAAGTAACACCCTAGATATATACAAGAACTCGAATCTATCAACTTAACATAAACTTAACGTTACTTAATAACTCAAAGTTGTGCGCTAAATTTAAAACACGTTAACCAATAATCTTTTAGTGGGTAATATAACTCTAAACTCTATATGAACTGCTTGTATATAATCAAAAATCTTTCAAAACGTAAACCTATGATAAAAACGAAAGATTTACTACTCTCCTTACATCAACTTATTCTACCGTAACATTTACTATAAACATTATATTTTCCTTATCAATGGAAGAACTGATGATTGTCGTTTTAAGTTCTAGCTTCTCTAGAACACAAAAACCTATTCTAAAAGTGAAAAGAAATAGTTGGAAAATTTTATGCAATTATACAACATTAATAAATGTGCTATGGCACTATTATATTTTACGTAACCGATATTTTCTATTCTACATCCGTTTCTATAAAGATATAAATAGGTAAATGTAACAATAGGCTGACTAATACTCAAGTAGTAATATAATAAATGATCTATAAAGTCTTTAATAAGAATTACTATTAATTTGTCCCGTTTCTGATTATGTATTTTTGAGACGGAAATTGTTGCCGCTGTTTCAGAACGATATATAGATGCTGAATATACATTTCCTATGTCAATATTGTATAATCTGCGAAGACAGTTGAAAAATAACAGTCTTTGGTTGGTGTCTTGCGGGATATCATCTAAAATGGTAAGATTATGCAGCAACATTGAATAAAAATCATTTAAAATGTACTGTATACCACTAAACCGTGAAAATACTACTTTATAAAATGGAAGGCACTTCTCAGACTTGTACAAGGTACAGCACCCATTAATGCTACAAATCAATACATTTATTAAAAATTTAACACGCTGCAAGATTGCGTAACTGGCCTCCATTAAAATCTGTATATTATTGTCTAATATTTGCACAACCATACCTTTTAAACAAGTATAATATTAAAATGAGCTCTATGTAACAAACGTTAGATATTAAATGCATAACAGTATCATTGGAAATATACGTACGTACAATAAAAGTGTACATCAAAATTTCACTCCAAAAATAGAATAAATTCTATGCCTATTGAACTCTGGTACTATACTTCTAAAACATTAACTGCAGGTAAATATTAAAATTTAATCTGTCTTTAACATGAAGGCACTATAATAACGGTTTAGTAAACAATTTACGTGGAATAATACTTGTCACATAAACTTTAGTCACTCAGACCTGAGTGGGATCGGGTGAGGAGTGCGAAGGAGTGGATCCGTGGGGCGACCCAGACCCGATTGCTTCTAGTTTAATCCCAGGGGGAAGTTGTCCCTCCATCCCGGGCATTATAAAGAACGCATTTGGGGGATAGACGCAATCTTTCGGTACGTAACAATCATGCGTGGTCTTCATATGGTTTTTCATTTTATCGGGCCGCGAAAATTCCTTGCAACACACGGGGCAGGGAAATACTTTCCGCTGCTGCCCCTCGTGATACAGGAACGCGTGCCTTTGGAATGAATACTTATTTTTGAATGTTTTCTGTATATTTTCCTTTGCGCATTCCGTGCATTGGTAGACTCCTTCGTTGACGGATGCGTACCGAAAAAGGTTTAAGCCCCTTACCGACATCTCGGTCAATTGCTCTGCTGGATCATTGGAAGCAGAATTCGCTCTTCTTCTGATCCTTCTTCGAACTACGGGCCTTTGCATTTGATTCCCTCCGCTTTGTAGTGTGTTGTTGTTAAGAGAATCGTTTTGATATTCGTTCGACGTGGACGCCTGAGGATTTCCACGATGTTTTCCATGGCTGTTGCTCGGTGATTGCACATACTTTAAGTCTTTATTTTCAAAATCAGGCGTACCTCGTCCTGAAAGAAATGTTATTTTTTATTAAAAGCATTGTTTAATTACAACGACACTACTACTTCATTATAAAATTCTACATACATGAACAAAATAGCTGTCATAAGTAGCTTACTTCATATCTAAGCGAACGAAATGAAATAAGTCATAAAAAGGCAAAAAATAAAAACAAATGGCGAAAATATATTAAGATTTATTTGTTCAAATTGAATGACGAAATTAATTACACCATGATAAAAAACGGAAACCATGAACAATGGAAACTACCTCCTGGGCGAGTTTGACGTAAACAAAGACGTATTGCACAAAACAGTCTAATTTAAGTAGACAAAATAGCACCATACAATTAAATCGTAAGTAGAATTGAAAAACAAATACGTCAGAGGTAAGACGACAAACTCGTCCATGCAATAAATACTAAAATAAATTAAACAAAATATAAAATTAGGAGAAAATAAGAAACAAAAGTATCATGTCTACAGTTCTGTTACATACCATAGTTTCTTGAATTGAAATTTAGTCTATCAGGCAGTGTATAAAAAGTTTGACAGCAGATTCATAGTCTTTCTAAAACTACATATAACTATTGTTACAGTACATCTAAACAATAAATTAAAAGTAATGCAACAAAAAAGAATATTCACTATGTTACAATAGGACTCAAGTGTTTGCATTTGGAACTATTTCGGCAAGTTCGGTAGTAGGTACATCATAATTATAAAAATATCGCTTCGGTTCACTTAGCTCATAAGATCACATGAGGTGGGTCACAAGTTACTATAACAGAGACTGCATAAGGACGATTAACATGTAAAAATATATAGCTGCCAATAAACTAAACCGAAATGAATAACAGAAAAAACTTATTAACAATAATAAAACAAAATTAGCCTCTTAACGTGGACAGCATCGAAATCGCATTTATTGTATAAATAACATACAAAAGCAATAATTTGTACTGAACCAAAAATACTTTGTTCTCGCGTAGTGTCAATTTGAGCAACATAGAAAGCAATAACATAATCTAGCTCCAACCACACGAAACGTGAGAGTAATCCATTTTACATACCTACCTGATCAGTCCTCTCTTCCTGACTACTAGTTTTCTACGGCATAGAAAATTCACTCCAATGTTAACAACACAATATATCCCTATAAAATTATAAATAACTTAATCTAATCTTTACTAATAACCCGTGTTGTTACTTTGCTACTATTAAACATAATTTATTTAATAAGTTGAATTGTTAGTGTCGTTGATGATATCACCAGGGACCTAGTTGCCGCTACCCGCGAGACAGCAGCATCTAGAGGAAACAGAAGAAACTGGCAATCACCAGTTTCTCAATTTCCCATTTTAATCGCTTTGCTATCTGTTTCCTCCATAACAAGCTGCATAAAATCCCTTTACACTCAAAAAGACGTATTGACGTCTTCTTTTACGTCAAATTGATCTACTTGTAAATAAAAGTGACAACCGTTGATATTGATTGATCCGAGTGTATTTGGAACATGTTGTCAACTTTTCACTCAAGCTAAGATCAAAGTTGATAATTAGATCGTTTTTTGGCAAGACAAGCGACATCCTTGACGTACCCAATATATTATACTTAATAAATATGTATTTAAATTTTAATAAGTACTAACAGGAAGTACAGATACGTAAAGGTACAACGTTTACACAGACAAATTATCTCAATGAAAATTTAAAGCAACAGGTATAAAAAAAAACAATAAATTAAAATTAAAGTACATAAAGAAACGAAAACATAACATGAATAGAAATAATTGCGAATTTTGCTGTAACTTTTATTATTTTCTTTAAAGACTCTAAAAATAGTAATTAACACCTTATTGTATACCATTGTATTTCTGTCATTAACAAATAATTCTATATCGTGTAACTCTGAATTCTAAATTCTTCTAAATATTACGCTTTGCATTAGTATTTTGCTATTGCCTAAGTGCATAATAACAAAAAATATCAATTTAACATTTGGCTAAGGTCTATACAATAAATAAATCATTTTATTCTGAATAATTAAGATCATTTTATGATAGTTACAACTATTAAGAATTCCTCAGGTGAGGGATAGAAAATAGATTTATCGGAAGAATTACCCGAAACAATGTTTCGGGATAAATATTTAAAAAGTTTTAATTCCTGCCCTGTTGTAGTATTTACCAAAGTCATCTATGTAATTAAAAACATACTGCCCCGTATTCAAATTAAAATATTTGAATGCTCGCAAAAATATGATAAAATTTCATAATGTATACAACAACATTGCAAGATGTTACCAACTTTCTACACCTTAAATATATATGGAACATGATAAAATTTACAATAAACTGACATATTCTGCAGGTACTAAGATTTCACATAGTTGTGGCTTTATATATATTAACGATACACTAGGCAAGATAATAAATAACTCTCTCGTATCGAAGAAAACATTACATGCAATCTAATACAGGAACTACTTTATAAGTATAGCCGAAAAAGAATTACATCTTCTGGCGTTAAGTAACATCTCCCAAAGTAATTTAATATTTGATAAATAATTCATATAGATATTTTTTAGATATAGATAATCTAGCAGAAAATTGTCAAATAGTAAAGAAGTATTAGAATATGAGAACAAGAACTCCCCTCTATGAAACTCATATATATATATATATTCTATTCACAATTTGCAGGAAAAATGTAATCTGCGTATTTATCATAATAATATAACATCTGTAACACTCTGCGAATACTTAGTTTTAAAATTTATCTACCTATTTCATTTATATCCTGTAATATTATAAGCAGAAATATTGTTTTTAATAATATAATTCATTGATAAATCTTGTTCTACGAGATGAAGTAACTGTGACAGTAAGTAAATAGTGATATATGAGATATATATGTTAAAAATAAATGTTTATGATGCTGGAAATCATTTCCTGTAACCCCATTTGGCAAAATATTCTTTTATACAACATAACCAAAATGGGGCAGTAAATATGAATTTACATATACAATAAAATCAACAATATCAACCAACAACATATATTTTAGGGACATTTATGTCACATCACATGTGACGTCTTCTTAAGTTTAATTTAGCACCAATTGATGATATTATAGCTTTTAATATTTAAATCATATTTTACTGTAAAAGGAAACATCTAGATCTTTGTAAAATAATAGACCATCAATATTGTTGCTTTCAGAGTTATTTAAGTTTTATATATCATATAAATTTTACAGAAATCCGCAAGGGTAATGATATACTATGTCTGTAAATAAGTAATTCCAATGTTAATAGCTTAGGCACTGGCTAAATTGACTATTATGAGAATTTTTCGTAACATCCAGTTATAGCCTCACCTTAAATTAAATCTTATTTCCTCCATTAAGTACCTATCGTGTTCAAGATAAATTTCGTATAAAGATTATGAAAGGTAGGTACAATAAATTCGTTTTTATGAATTTAACAGTCTTAATATATATCATCATGACGTACATCGCCTCGAATTCATGTGACAATTTATTTTTCATTTACATTTTTTTTTAATTTTCCGAGTAAATGGGAAACATGAGATGATATTCTTAATTTAACTATAAGTTAATATATTTACCTACTTGGGCCTAAAGGTTTCTATATTCCTAAGGAAGCTTCTTAAAGTAGGTTGTAAACTCGGAATAATGAAAATAAATAATTATACATAATATTCTTTGAAATTTCTTAGTCACCTAATAGTCGATTTAACTTATATACAAGTAAAGGCACACTAATAGGCAAGCTTTCCCTGGACCGACTACTTCAATGGAAACCTTTATATAATTTGGGTCAACATAATATACCCCGAGGTACTAATCATAATTTTCCATGCGTTTCGTACAATCTGTATCGGAACCACATCTATGTTATACTGAACCGAAGAAAAAGTGTTGCTATCAATATATGGAAGACTACATTTGCCTCTAAATTTAACTAAATTACAATTTAGTAAGTACAATATCTTATTTTACGTTAAGGCAATTCGTTTTCTACTAAAATAGACTTTTTAAATCATCTCATGGTTCCAGTATGTATTTTAAACTTCTTTCAAAGCACCTTGCTATCATCACTTCAACATTTTTATGTCACTTGTTATATTTACAACAACCGAACATTTACATATACATTTTTTTTACATTTAATTTTTCATATAGAATCTGACATTTAATGAACAATTAGAACATTTTAATTTGATGAGGATACAAATTACGTCCCTGTGTTATGTTATTAATATTTTGCTACATATATTTATTCATTTTTATATTGTCTTTGACAGATATCTAACAATAGTAAGTTTCATATAATATAAATAATGAAACATATCCACTATAAATAAATATGCACCATGGTATTAAATAATAACAAGAATTGATTATTGATGATAATGTAACTGACTGATTAGTTAATGATTCGTTTAATGTTATTAATGTAAGGAACTGATTCTAAGTACTACATATTGATTTAATGAGATTTTTGGAAGCTATACTAAGTCATTTTGTCACCACTGAGTTTGGTTTAAAGAATAGCGTATCGTTTGTAACCAGTTATCAACAAAAGATAAACTATTTAAAATTATACTTAACAAAAATCTAGATATTAAAAAAATCATAGCCCATGTTGAGTTTAACTTCGGAGAAGTTATAATCGTAAATTAAATATCTAAGATCACTAATAAGGCAAGTTAAATGAAAAATGCATTTCACACCACTACTGTAATGGCGCTAGTGAGGCCTTTTTGTAGCCAATATAGCCTCTACTAAAACATCAAGTATTGAACAATACGAATGATGTTCAAAGTTTACAAAAAGGCCCGGCCATTGGTAAAATTGTAAAATTAACCCCTAAATAAACTTATACTAACTAATTCAGTTCAATGAGAATTGCGTGTAATCAAATAGACTACTTTTGAATTAACGATCACCTTGAGTAGTTACTTTGTACCCTGAAATTTTTGTAAGTAATAAAATTAAGTAACAAGTGAGTGCAAAATAACAAGTAAATTATAATTATATAAATCTCTTCGAAGTTCAGCACTCTGAGAAACAATGGAACAACATAAATAAATAGATAAATATAACAACAAACGACATCGACATCGTTTAATTTAACAAACTTATTATAGTCGTGTAACTTAGAGCACGAACGCCTATTCAATTGCAATCTAAACTTTACTCACTATTTAAAAATTGAAATTCTATTTTACTCTTAATATTGAATTCAATAAACTTACACTTATAATCAGATCTTTATATATTTTTACGTTAAATGTGTAAGTGTAATATTCCTTGTCATTTATGACTCCTGCTTTGCCATTTGCTCGTTGGCGTTGGGTTGGTTCTTATGAATGATTTTCAAATGCGCAATCATGTTATCTTTCCGTGTAAACTCCTTAAAACAAATAGGACACGGAAAGACTTTGACGTCTTTTTTGTGAGAAGTGACGTAATGTCTACAGAAATTACTGATGTGAGTGTAAACTCGAGCACATATTTTGCATCTAAATACGTTTTCCCCCTCCTTAATGCAGTAGTCCCGAACGGATTCGTTTGTTTCCTCATGATAACTACCAACATTTCCTATGTTATTTTTCCTAATAGGCGACGGGAATATGCGATGTTCCCAATTAGTTTGTGATAAGTCCGATACTTCATTGTTAGCCATATTAAGGTTGTTTTGTTCTAATTCTGCTGCGAACAATTGAGTGGCAAGAGCAGGCATGAGTACAGGCTCCGGAGGAAACTTATCAAAACTATTAAGCGCGGGGTTTAAGTTAGATAGGCCTGAGAGCTGATTGAATAGGTTTCGAGCTCTAAATTTGGATACTTGGGGTAGTAATTTTTTACTATTCTTTGGCTTTAAGTTACGACCTAGTCTGGTTTTGTCGTCTGTTTCTTTAAGAGGGCCCTCCCGAGAATTAGAGTTTTCGCGGCTTCGATCCGGGTTATATTTGTACTCAATGGGTTCGTTATATTCATCGACACCATCATGAGCAGGCTCCTGCTTTATGGATCCATTTTCTATGGACAAAACCGGACCGTTTGATGAATAATTGGGTTGGGCTTCCTCCTTTGGTGCTTTTTCGGTATCTGAAATTTATAGGTTACATTTCATATTTTACAATCCATGACGAAATTTCGTATGTAGTAGACATTGAAACCATTGGAAATATCATAGCAACCGAAACATAAACAATAATAGTAATGAAAAAAACAACTACAATATTTCCAACTTTGCTTTGTATGAAGGAAAGCTATTGGGAATAAGCCTTGTTCGTTTTCCCTTTTCTCACGTACAATATATATTTGTTTAAAAAGTTAAATGATTTTAATAATGTTACTGGAACCATTACCACACCGAAAATGCCCCTGGCCATTCCTCTAATAGCTCTCCCCGAAAGCAGAAAAGCAAGCAATAGTTAACTGTTTTGTAGAAGAAATAAGCGTTTGTTTCTTGAAAATATCAAATAATTTGATAGATTGCATCACTTACCCCTTTCTCATTTAAATTGAAAACAATATAATTATAAAGTAGATAATTATAACACTTCACGTCTCACTTATGTTTTAATATCCTAACCTCAAAGCTTATATCCCATTAGCTTTTCTTTTTAATTTCTAATGTTCTATATTCCGTCACATAGTGTTAGGTCAATGGAAAGGAAGATTAAAATATTTACAAAAGACAAGCGACCATAAAACATAAATTCATCCGTGTCATTACGCTTTATTTATACAATGTTCGTTTTAAGGTTTTACGGTGGAAACACTAATTGTTTCGCAAAATCTAGTAAGTAAAGTAAAAACTACACGATAAATCAAATGCTATGCGATAAAATCGTCGTTTACAGAAAATATAAAGACATACCTGCGGATTCGGAGTCTTTCCCGGAGGCAGGACCTTCATTGGACTGAGCGTCGTCACCTTCGTCGATCATGAGAGCTTCCCCGGCGTCCTCGCCACCCGAAGTTGCGCCATCTTCAGCACTAAACCCATCCATCGAAAGTTTTACTTCAAGCATTTCCGGTGAACCCCTTATGAGTTGATCTCCAACTCTGTTGGAAGGCGCATGAGAAGCTGATTCCGGGATAAATTCACCCGGTGGACTGGCAGCCGTGTTTAGAGCGTCACTAGAGCTACCACTAAGTTTTCTCGGTCGACCTCGTTTCCGCTTCGGTTGCATCAAGGCATTGCCAAGTAAGGGCATTAGCAAATTGGGCGGTGCGCCCCCGCTCGGCATCCCAGCTGCCGGCCTCTTTTGATGCATATACGGATGTATTCTATGAAGCTGTGGCGGAGGAGTGTGAGGGGATACACCGGTTTGTTGTTGTTGAATCAAGGAATTTGTCAGTGCTGGAATATCACACTTCTCTTCGTTAACTTCCGTGAGGCCTTTTATTCTAAGACTCTCGGCTACTTTAAGGAATGCAGTTAATCGTTCTTGATCAACGCTCACTTCCCCTCGATACATGAAATCCAATAAACTCTTCATGTCTGCATAAGGTACATCCTTTAAAATAACGATTGGATGTTTCTCTTGGTGATTGACAAATAGGGCTTGAAAGTAAGGGCTACAAGCCGATAAAACCATTTTGTGTGCTTTAAGCAATTGACCATCTACGGCTAGAGTTACGTCAGTGAACGTCTCAGCGTGTAGTAGTTGATCAAACACAGATAACATATTTGATTGGTGGTTGTTCCACCGCAAGCAAAATCTTTGCGTAGCCATCTTTCACAATTTTATTCCTTCTTTGGAAGATATGAGTTTTTTAGAGTCGAAGCTCGTTTAAAACATTAACAATAAGTCAATGATGTATATATAAGTGTTCTCTCATATTCCATGAACAATACAACAAAACTTTAACGATGGGTAATATTTACTTTGCAGCCATTTTAAATTGTTTGTTTCATAATGTTAGTGCTTGTGTGACGGGCGCAGGGGACCTGAAAAGAAATTACAAGATAAAGTTAGGGAATTTATCTACGAAATTATTTTACTGATTAAGTTAAACTTCGTTTAGATTAATAATAAACTTTGATTAACGTATTTAAGGCATTGTTAAATATTTTAACATTAGAATCCAAACAGGGAACATCTCGATTTCTCTCCTTACATGAATGAAATAAGAGCGTGTTATATTATTACGATATGTTCCATACAACTGCTTTTCTGTCACGCTTTATTATAGTTATCCTCAAGACAAGCACGCGAGAAATTATCGATTTACTTTTTATCTTAAAAGCAAACTATTAATTAAAGCTATTAATGGCTAACTTTCTTTTAACGTTTAGTTTTCTAGAATTTAATATTAAATAATGTGGTATTTTTTTGGCATTATGAATGAAGGTTCGTGGACGAAAAGTAAAAAAAAAGTCCACGTGTTCTGTTTATACCAAAAACAAATAAACAATCAGTTTTAAATTTCAACAAAAACCGGCAGTGATATCAAAAGCGTGGTACGTATAGTTAAAATATAAAATTAATAAAGATAATTATCAACATAAACATTTATTCTGTTAAAGCAATTCCAAAGAGACCTTATTGTCATCATAACTGGTTGTTATGTATCCAGTAGCTACCTCGTAGTTTCGATCAAGGTTAAAAAAATCGAGGGCGCCTCTAGCGGCGGACGTCGAGTCTGTGCATCAGCGCACTGCAGTAGGATTTATACGTGTAACCGAACGCTAGGTACCTATACACTACGTAGGCACCAACTACTTGCTGCAATTTACTTTATATAATTCATGTTTATACATACAAAACATTAAACATGTTTAAACATCGCAGTAATCACAAAACTGTCCAATAAGAATCTTATTAGAAAACACAAACCGATATTCAGCTAAAAACCATATATCTGTTCCACATCCACAGGTGCTGGCCACTGTTATCGCGGTATAAACGGGCGCACGAATTATTACTACGCACCCAGTCGAGCGCGTTACATTACGTCATCACAATGGCATTATTACCTACAATAACCACACTAATTCGACCGATACCGCGAGATAACAACTGTTCGGGAATAATTACATCACAACACTAAGTTAGGGGAACATACCACACGTATCTGCACCACAATCAACTCGACCCTTTTATGGGAATGAGGATTAGCCCTTCCGCCATAGTCCGAGTCCGCGTTTACGTCGCACCCCGCTCGCCCGACGACTGACGGGCTGTCGGGCGACGGCGCAACCCGCGCAACCCCGCGCCGCGAACGACTCGCTCCGCGACTCGAATATCTCACAAAAAATACGTCGTCATCATCGAAATGGCGGCAGCGGATATATTCAGCGCAGGGTGCACGGTAAAATATTGATTTATTGAAATCTATTGATTTCCTCGTTTGCAACTGAATCCCGTATGACTATGCAATGAATGACTCACGCCTGCGGGGTGGGTGGTTTATATTTATAGGGAGTTTCGTGGAAACAGCAGATATTGCGCGGCGGAGTTTGAGATTTAGTCCTCAGGTTAGTTAAGATGAAATAGGGTAAACGCCGGCTAAGTCAGTTCGCACTTTACTTTGTCGTAAATAGTATATTTTTCAAGTTTTCTCTTGATTTTATAACTATACACCTAAATTATGTAATCAAAAATACAGTAATAAATATTTAGGGGGTGCCTAAGTTACGTTCAAAAATACCCTATTAAATGTCAGAGGTTGTATTTAGTAACTCGCCGAAAACCGTTTTAATGGTTACTTAAAAGTTGGTTCTGCGTGCCCTTTAAATAAATATGTATGCCACTTAGCTTTTTCACCGACCTTAACATGGATATGTTGGAGGGATGAGTTTTCCACGTGAAAAACATCAATCCACTCGCGTTGTCGCCATGTCAGCAACGTCTTCCGTCTCTGTTCCTCGCGGGCGGGGTTGGCAGGACGCCTTCCTCGCGGCGACCGCCGCCGGAGATACCCGAACTCAGCCACTTTTCGCAACCGAACACACTCGAGTCCGTACGGAAAATAGACCGCGGGGCGCACTGATATATTTTTTTTAATCAAACTTATAGTTCACACTTATCAAGCACAGTTCCAATTTATTATTTGTATTTATGATTAAAATAAAACTTTTAGTTCCAAATGTAAAATTGTCCACTCTATGTTGCTTTAAAACAGATTGAATTTAAGGATGTTGAATGAAAAAATCCGCGCGCGGTATGTGTGTCGGAAGTATTTTTAATAAAAATGGCCTGCCGCCTCGACGGGAGGAGTGGCAATGGGCAATGAGGTCGGTACCCTCGCTCTGGCACCCGCGCGCGCCCCTCTCTGCCGCTTCGCCGGCACAGGGTTAGAAAGTTTCAAAAGTGAATCGTGGAAAACACGCAACATCTCTACGTCCTGGCTGCATGGCCAATTTGTAACAGGAATAAGTTGAAAACGTCACGGGAATAAAGGCGAACGCACATAAAGGTGTTCTATATAAAAAAAAAAAATTAATAGGTAATTTTTAACTTCTTAGTCAAAAACTACTTAATTTAATAAATACCCACTATTTCCTATCCGAAGAAAAACTACCCAAAACTATTACTCAATTATACGCAACTTTATTTAAAATTAATTCATTTATTTAAACTTATTATTTATTTAAACTTATGATTTATTTAAACTTCGACTTAACCTATTTAGCGTTCAGTGTCTAACTAAGAGTGGATGGGAGAGTCATGTAACAGATCACATGCTTATCGGGGACAAGTGTTATCTGCCGCGAATTTATCTCAAATCCATCATTCGAAATGGGCCAACCCCGATAGGAGAGTACACTTACATTTTTATCAGCAATACCTAGGGTTTCATATTACACACCTATGGGGCTTGCAAAAAATATGTCAATAAAAGTAAAAATAATTTTACTTTATCTGAGGAACTAACAGCTAATTTAAAATAAAGATTTATTCAAAAAATATATTTTAAACCATACCAATAGTTATAGCAACAAAATGAATTATACCTACTACAGTATAAATATTCAAATAAAACTTAAAACTGGTTTAATTTAATAGGGGTAACGCCTTTATCGATATTTTATAGTCAAACATCGAAACATCGATCCTAGGTTTGCCTAGGACTCGCAAAACACATTAGTCAAAGTTCGAGATTAAAACTTGTTTGCCTTTGCCTAACGGACGGTCTAACTTCGAAATTTAAAATTACGAAATCGGGCTTTGCCAAATTTTAATCATACTTTAAGAGTATACATCTTTAGTTACATCAAGTGTAACATGAAAATTTTAGTACTAATTCGGGCCATATATGTACATTGAACACGTAAGCACATAAGCCCTCTCCAATTCTCCTTTCTCTTACCCATCGCCTTTATCTGTTTATGCCATAACCTTCACATAATTCAGGATATACTTCATATAACGCACATCGATGGGATCTTAAATAGGAAATCCGTGGAAAATTCCGTGGAAATCTACGGAGATAGAATAACTCAAACCTAGTCAAACTAAACACCCTTGATTTCAGTTTGATAGTGTCTTTAAATATAAGGTTTATTTTAAAATAAATTAGATTTTTAATAAACGTTGTATTTTTAATAAACTTTGTATTTTTAAAATACGTTGTATTTTATAAATACGCTATATTTTAATAAACGTTATATTTTTAATAAACGTTGTATTTTCAAAATACGTTGTATTTTCAAAATACGTTGTATGTTCAAAATACGTTGTATTTTATAAATACGTAAATAGATACGTTGTATTTTAAAATACGTTGAATTATTAATACGGTGTATTTACAATGGCAATAATAACAAATACAATACAAATACGAACAGCGATACCATAGCTCAACATTGGTCTGTCGAACGAGGAAGCCTGAGTTCGAATGTATCGGTCACCCCGATTTTCAAAGTTACCTGCGTATCAATAGTTTATCACTAGCTTTGTTGAAGGACAATATAAGGTTTCCACACTTCTGAGAGTTCTCCAATAAGTTCTCGAAGCTGTTTGAAGTCTGCCAATCCAACGAGAGTGATTGGTGATGAACTATGTATACTCCGATGTGAGAGCAAATCCGGGCCTAGCAGCACATAGCTTGCAGCATAGCATAGCATATTGGTTCATAGCATAACAGGATAGCATGCTTCATTGTGGACTAGCCACGCTTCGAAGTTTCAAGTCCTTCATCATAAGTTATAATGGTTAAGCATATCTAGGGTTCATCGATACTAACTCATCAACCAAAGAAAAAAAATCATGAGCTATACTTCAGAGGCCAGGTAAAGTATTCGTTTCGGTAGCTACCGTCCGATAGCGGACGAAGGCCGTACGTACAAAAACTTTCGATACTTGGGTTAGCCTAACTAACTCCTTCACCAAACGCATTGGAGTACCCTGGTGAACTACGCTACCTCCTAGGTGTCAGCAACGAGAAACCCGTGCTCATTACTGGGCCATAATATACTCTACAAATACTCTTTATTGTACACCAGTAAAGTTTATAGAAATATTTTAAGGAAATGAGTAGAACTAGGCGGTCTCATCAATAATTAGCGATATCTTCCAGACAACCTACATAAACATTTAAAGAATTAAAAACATAGGAAACGGTAAGGATGCACAGACATATAATTGGATTATAAATATATAATACTAGCTTCCGCCCGCGACTTCGTCCGCGTGGACTGAGAAAAGGTTCAATTTGAAAGCAAAATCCCCATTTACAAATACAAACAATGTGATAAATGAAGAACCACTCTACCGATTTTGTGTAAACTTCACATAAACCATCTACTAAATAGTCCGAAAGCCTAAACATTTGATTTGGATAAGTGAGCCCGTTCTTGAGTTATAAAATTACAACGAAAAGTGACATTGATTTTTATATATACATATATGTAGATGGATACAGTAAAATAAATTCCATCCATCAATCTGTAACTAGGAGTACATAAATACGGCATGATATCGATTGGTTGGCAACATAATTCAGCAGCGACCTGACCTAGGTCATCGTGCCAGTGTTAGCTCAAGTCCTTACAGTGAGCTGACCTAGTTTCAGCGACCCAGCCCGTGCATAAAAGCTTGCCAGCACACTTTCCCCTTAATAACAAACATGCCCTGAAAATCCTGAATCCAACCCGTTTATTTGACGTCAGTTGGCTTTTTTACTTTTTTATTTAGTTCATGCCTATTCGATCTATTTTTGAATTTAATTTAGAATTCGAATATCATTATACCCACATTTTTTATGAATTATGCTGTATATATACTGTAGATTGTTTTTTTTTATATTTCAAAAGGCTCTTTCATTGTATTTTGTGAATGATGTTTATGATGGTGTTTCCTAGTTGCATGGAACGTGGTCACGGCTTAATTTATGCAACTGGATCCATTTATATCTGGAAACGTAATGGAGTTCTCAGTACCTTTTTAAGTATGTAAAAAAGTTACTTATTCCAAATCTGTTCTTAAAAATAGATTTTAATTCGGGGTTTAGCAATTCTTGTGGTGTCATATACGCGTACCTTGCAAGATATAATTTAAAAAAAATGCAAAATATAAAAAAAAAAAATCTTTTATACGCCTAATTAAAATGTACAATAATGAATTTAAATAAGTAATCAATTTTAATACCGGAGTTTTGTTACAGCAGTAACTATTCTATAAAATATTATTAAATCAAATTAAAATTTTAAAACTAGTCTAATATATCATCGCGGAAAATATTAGGACGATAAAAAAATATTTATAACGGAGAAAATGTAATTTCGGAGTGAAAAGGAATGAATATGATGGGGCTATGTGCTCGTAGAGTTGGCTTCACTGCAATATTTTCCCACTTCTACACAAAAGTCTCCTCATGACGAGAGAACTTCACCACGCTGCTCCAGTACGTATAGGTTAATCGAAAATCCAATTGTCGGAGGTTTTAATGACGCCCGAAGGCCTCCGACAAGGCTTAACGATTTCTATCGATAATCATGCTATAGTTTTCACAAGTGAGTATTACGCACAAAAACTTTTCTTTGAATCTTAATACTAAGCAAATGGATTCCTGAATGAAGAAATTTTGGATACAATTTGGCGAGTGTGCGTATTTTTTTATCATGCGTACCTACTACGAAGGACTGGAATAAGTTACCCGCGTCAGTGTTTCCGTTCAATTACAATGTAAATGTCTTGAAATCAAGAGTGAATAGAATCGCTGCTTACTGTCAGGCGGGATTGTGGTCAAGGACTAATTTATGGGCGAGGATGTTGGAGCTGTTGGGCGCATTAAAATATATGTATAATACCTACTCTTTTGAAAAATTCTACATGATGCTCCAAATATGTATTTTTCTCATTAATGTAGCGTTATTTTTGAAATATATTTTATATGATGAATTGTACGTTAGTATGATTCAGTTTGAAAAATTGCAGTTAGACATTTTTTTTATATATGTATATGTTCCCTCAGAACTTTACTGGGTGGAGCGATTTTGATAATTTTTTTTTTTGATCGGAAGCTGGTGCTTACGTTGTGGTTCCATTTTATTTTTAGTGACCTCTGACGCGCCGATTCGGAGTTATTTTTTCTTTTAATATTTTTGTTTTACTTTTTTCCCGCATAGCTTTTGACTGGCTGGATAGATTTTTATGATATTTTTTTTATTTTAGAGGTAATACTTGACCCATAGTTTAAGCACTTTAAGCGACATCTGATGAGTGGTTTTTGCGCTACTACCTTTTTTGGTTTCCTAATATTCTTTATTAACTAACGATTGTGTTCACCGATTTTGACGATTCTTTTTTTATTCAAAAGCTAGTATTTCTCGCATAATTTTATTTTTTTTGGGCGACATCTGACGGTTCGTTTTTGAGTTAACTTTAATAATGCTTATTTAATTCGATTCGACTACGTTTACAATGATCGTTTCTTTGTATTATTTGTCGATGGAATTTTAAGTCGTTTTTTTTTTTAATAAATATGTTTATATATAGTTTAACCTGTGGTAGAGGGGTTGAGTTCTTTGGCTGCGTGGTATTTGGCTACCCTCCTTTTAAAATGTCGGTTACTTAACTACAGGCACTTGACAAAGGAGTATGTATCTTATCTAACCTATGTTATATGAGAGGTGATCATACAATCGGATGGTCTGTCCATTGGTTTATTGGTTATAAAAAGATGTTATTTAAATAACCACCAAAAAAATAATAACCAGCTAGTGCCTGTGACAGAAATATTGGATTTATCATAGGATAGGATATTGGATATGTCTAATCCCTAAAAATCGAATTTAAGTTAGTTTTAACAAAATCCTTTCGTTGAGCAAACCCTACATCAATTTTATTAACCCTTTATTTAAATTGTTTTATTAAAGTTATGTAAAACAAAGTTTTTATGTTTACGTTATCATTCATCATCAATGCAATCTATAATCCACTTATGGGCTCGGGTGTCCGCCCACAATGTGAGGGGTATAGGCCATAGTCCACCAGGTAGGTCAAATCCTGATTGGTGGACTTCATACACGTTTGAGAACTTTACGAAGAACTCTTTGGAATGCAG
>DWJZ01002026.1:0-20818 GCA_018249125.1 Asbolis capucinus
TTTGCATAAAAATATAAACCAAGAACAAATATCCATCTGTAACAACTGTGATGATAACAATGTAAATTTCTTCAACTCAAGGCTTCTACTATGTTAGTGCGTTTTACCATCAAAGACTTCATTGCCACTTACCCTCAGGTGGGCTCATAGTCGAGCACTAACTTATTTACGGTAAAAAAATCCCACGCCGATAATCGAACCCAAGACGCTTTGCTTAGTAAAAACATCAATGTACTCACAAAACTAGAACAGCTGATTTCATGCGCTGATAAGTAATATTACTTTAAGATTACTGTTATTAAGATACCATCAGATGTTTTGAACCATTCGAAATATTCGGTCATTTCTATTATATAATACAAGCTGTTATGCTAGACATTGTAGAATGTATAATCGTGTTTTAGTTACGTCGCTTAGTTCTGAGGTTCGATTTCCGGTCGAGGAAGATTTTATTTGATATAAGTTACTAGTTTCTGCCCCCGGTTTTGGCTGCGTGTTGATGAAAGGTAGCCTACATGTAATCTATCTCTGTGCAACGTTTCATTTTAATACATTTAATGGTTATATCAAGGAAACGCAAACCTAACATACATACTCATGAAGATATATACAGATACACAGAACAAACATTCCTGCTCGTCACAGAAAAGTTTGACCTGGGTGGGAATCGAACCCACGACTTTCGGTGTCAGGTTTACTAACCACTAGACCAACCGACGACCGCTGGATGGCTGGATGGATGGATGGATGTCTTCTCGAAAAATCTATTTAACGCATCTGAATACATTTTGGCACACATATGTATATTTGGAATAACACAGCTGTTTTTTATTAGTTATGATCGACGTTTGCCGGCGAAAAACTGCAGACGGAATCTAGTATTAGAAATAAAACCAAGTACATCAGTGGCCATGATTGCGAACGGTTCCGGGTTCTTCTCCGCAACTGACATTTGATATGATATGAGTATAACAGATGTTGTCATATGACCTATTTGTATGTGATCTATTCATTTAATGTTAAATTCTAATAAATAAATGACAAGTTAATGTTTTAGGACGTCAACTATGACTATTTAACTTCAAACTAAACCATAATTAAGAATTACTTATGGTGATTTGAGCATTGAAAAACATTTTGAAATAAATACTTATAAATATATTTTTACACTTACAACAAACATTCCAGTTCATCACAGTGGTGGAATCGAACCCACGGTCTCTGGTTTAGCAGTCAGGTAACAGTGAAATCAACAGGGCATTCAGATAATAAGTTTTACAGATAAGTAATATTAATAGTTTCTACGTTGGTCTTTCGAATAGGAGTTCCAGTTTCAAACCCTGCGCGCAATTCTAATTAAAAAAAAATACGTGCAAGGGATTCATTAGGGACGGGATTTATGTACAGATAAATGTTTGTTTTTGGGTCATGAGAGTCACATTTATTACGCTACTCGTATAGTTAATGAGTATGACTGTGTAAGTTTTTTTAGTTAAAGAAGTATTGCTCAGTTAGTGAAATCATGGAGTTCAACACGTGTTTTATCTTTTAATGTTTATCATAAAATGAAATAACATTGAAAATAGTCTTGCATCAAGCTAGATACCCAGTTCAATACATGGAAGTGCTTATAGTGAGACGGTTTGGGTCGATCATAAGTTATAGGCAAGGAAAAGCAAAGGTTAGAACAAAACGAATGGGTGACCAGTAGTGGCAATTTCGTAAGCGTTTTCTTAACAGCACGAATTCGGGAGCCCTATTCATGCCTTATCTTCAACCCATTATGGTCACTACTGGGCTTGAGTGCCGTCTCAAAATGTGAGGGAGATATGCTGTACTACCACACTACATTCAGTGTAAATTCGATCTGGAATGTTTAAAAACCGTTGCCTAGCAACCTGTGACAAACAGGGGAATTTAACTTTTTGATGTTTTATCAGTTGTTAACTCTTTTGGATTATTACATTCTTATTTTTTTACATGTAAATCATGCTATTTGCTTGGTGACAAATGCATAAAGTGTATAAAAAAGAAAAATAATAAATTATAAAAGTTTAGAACAAAATACATCAATAGGTTGAAAGGTTGTTAACTCCTTCATGAAATTAAGGATGGCAGAATATGAAATTGTGAATGACGTTGTGTTGTAATTTTTTTGTGTGACTGGTATGACTTTATTTAATAACTAATTTTCAAAAATATAATGAATAGTTTAGTGGAAAAAATCTCATTTTTATAAATTGAGTGAAAACCCTACAAAAGATTTTATACAGTTTGTTTACATTTATTCTGGATTGAAGTTACAACGAGTATTGGCGGACTGGTTGATATTTTTTTTTGTTAAAAAGCAATAGATTTTGGCATAAAAACCTTCCGTCACTCAGCTGCCCCCTAACGAGTCCGTACTCGACCAACGTCGAGCTCCTCAGTGATGAGGAAACTCAGCAGTGAATCATTAACTATTAAAGTTAATTAAGGACATAAATCCATGAAAATATAGCAAGTAACACTCGGGACAAACACGAGTACATGCAGCCTTTTACGCATGAGTTGTTTTTTGTTATATGTTGTTATAATATGTAAAATTATTCCACTAGAATGAAGTGTCCGGTGAAGGAATGCTGTTGAGTGTTACGGACGATCGCGTATGGCGGGTTGATAGATACACTTAGTATACTGATATAATATATACTGACATACAGATATACATTTAATATAATTATACAAAGATTAGTACAGCTTTTAACTTTAAGCCTCAAAGGTTTTTTTAACCCAGGAATGAGCAACACGCCGGCCCACAGGCCCTTTGAGCATTTTTAAATTAGATTTTTTCAGCTTACAAGGTCGAACACTGTATCAAAATATAAAATAATACAACATAACAAAGCATTATGATACAAAAATTCAGCAAATATATTAAAACTTTATATAGTCTCTCTAAAACTTTAAGTAGATTTCATTAAGTATAAATAATATTAATCTATGTGAGGCATGCTAGCAAAAATCGATTTTAAAATTGGCCGCTTAATTCAAAAGGTTGCTCACCCCTGTTATAACCATAAATAAGCTAGCGCTTGACTACGATCCCACCTGAAGGTAAGTGGCGATGAAGTCTTTGATGGTAAGGCACATTAACTTAGTAGAAGCCTAAAGATTTCCTGTGGTATAGGGTACAATTGTTTTAAACTAGGTATGATTTTTGAAACGCCCTGGAGGTATTTGTTTCTTTGTATGTTGTTTGTTGGTTGTGTGCGTGCATTAGTATCAGTTTGTCGGTGGCATATACAGTAAAAATAACAAACCAAAACAGATATTGTCATATATGTAAATGCATAGCCGTCTAAAATCGCACCCAAGACACCTTGCTTAGAAAGCAAGGATACAAGCAATTAGGCTATAGATATATGGATATTGTTAAAATTAACGCCTAAAAGTTTGATTTTTGTGGATGAAAGTGGATTTGTGTGATGTGATGAAGTGGATTTTGACGGAAAGCTTGCGATACAGTGAAGTGAGTGCTTTGTGAGTAGTATCTGTTCTGTTTTGTTTTATAAGCTTTTATTTAACTTGCATTGTATGTTTGTATTGTGTCTCAGTATATTTGTTTGTTACGGGTCAAATGTTGTAAGCTTAATTAGATTCAGTTCCTCTTACACTACGGAACTGAAATTTTGTATAGTTTTCATCCGGATGACAATGCATTTTTATGACAAGCATGACCTGATACTACGTTCAGGATTGGCTCCGGACAAGGGAACTCCTCAACAGTTAACAATACAGTTATGAAATTTTGTGTATTTCTTCGTATTAGGTTCTATAATGATTTTAAATATTTGAATAAACTTTTATTTTTATGTATTTTATAATCATACTGATATATTTATTTTATTGTTGTTTTCTTCATCATTAGATGGATTACAGTTTCTTGATATTTAATTTATAAATCATTATTTTTGTATTATTATCATTTTGTCCTATTTCTCTACTTGTGAATATATAACTATAGTTAAATAGTGTTAATTGCCATGGCCGTTATAAATATGAGTATATAGTTCGTTTTTGTCTAGTTTTAATCAACGTGTGCGTCAAAATGATACTTTTAGTTTGATCCAATTTGTGTTATATTAGTTATGTTTACAAATTTCAAGTATTTTGTTATTGAAAAGTTGTTACAGCGTAAGATATTAGTGTATTAAATGTGTATTGTTGTTTTATTAACCCGTGACATTGTCATCTACTGGTTTGGACAAGTTTGAGTGGAGAGAAAAATGTATTATCGACAGTTATTCCAATTATATCTCACCTCAGCATCCGGCGCAGACGCACGCCGTCTTCCTCGCCACAATCTGTCTTCGCTACCGCCTATAGCTCCACAACTCCTCGAATGTGACTTCTGAGCCACCAGATCAGCCCCGGCAGGCGACCGCCGCGACTCAGACCCTGGACCTCCCAAGGTCCCGCGCGAATCCGCCGCCAACAACGCAGATTCGAAGCTTCCACGCCACGAAAACCTCTCACAATCACTCGCGACACTCCCCCGACTCGCGGTAGCTTCTAGGATATCATGAGATCGACTGCGAGCCAAAGCCCCCGGCTCGGACGCACTGTCATCGTCTGTGCTCGGTGACGCACCAGCTGATACTTCGTGCATCAGCGCTACCAGCCTACCTCCGATGTGCCGCATGACTTTACCGAATAGAGGAGGTGAGCCTTCTCCCGCTCGGCCCAATGTCGCCGCCAATCTTTGGTAGGCTCCAACCGCATCGCGCTCCAGCGAACCAGCCTCGCTAGTTCCCTTATCAAACTCGTCAATTATCTCGCGGCAACTCTCAGATATTTGTTTCCTCAGTGCGGATCTGTTCGCTGCAGTACCTTCTAAATCCGACCCGGCGTAGTCCGACGAGTCGTACGAGTCGCTCCACGTGTCTTCGCTAGATAAATATTCAACAATTTCACGCACTTCCTCGTCTCGTATACCCGGAACTGTTTTCATTAAACGAGTTAATTCACTTTCAAAATACAGTAGCTGCGGTGGTTTCGGTGGACGTGAACTTTCGGAATTGGTCGACGCCGGTGTTGAAGTACGTACATTAGATGTGTTTATCATTTGTTTGAAAAACTGTCTCATTTTAGTCATCATAAGATTGGTTTCCTCGTCCGAGGACCAGTTATTAAAGCTATCCTTACGTGTAAGTGGACTGGGTGGAGGACGTGACGAAGGCGGACGTTCTATACGTTCGTCGATGTCCGGGCGGACTTCCTCGACTATTTCTTCCAATTCCGTCTTAGGCTCGTGAGATCTAGTAAACTCTGAGCTCGAGTCTCCGTTTCTTAACAAATCATCACAGCTCCCTACAAAACCACTATCTCTACTAGTTTGTTTCTTGGATTCTGATAGTTCAGATCCTAAGGGTGGGAATTCAGGTCTCGGCGTTGATCTGCCATCTTCTCCCTCTGAAACTGAGCGAGTGTCATCGCGAGTTTCCTCGGGAAATTCAACAGATTGCCTTCGTTCATCGGCGGGAGACCCACGGGTCTTTTTATTTTGTTTTTTACGCTTCGACTCACATGGGATGTCGATCCTTTCGAGCGACTCGTGGCGATCTTCAGTTTCGGTGCTCGACCCGTCAGATACCTCCTGGGTATCCTGTGAAGGCTCGTCACCCGTTAATAGATTATCTAATGATGAAGAATGCGACCGCGGCGTGCCTCGAGCGCGTACTAACCTTTTCCGCCTTTGTTCGGGGCTTTGTTTACCTTCACTGTCGCTTCCAACGCTTCCAGAACCGTCGGAATCACGTCTCTCTTGATTAAATCCCATGAAACCGGATAAAAAATACTTTTCCAACCGAGACGACACCAGTTCGTCATTATCATTACTACGTTTTGGCTGTTCATTATCGACAATAGATTCACCACCTTCACTGCACACGCTCGACGTTTCCGAAACCGGATCTTCGTCGTCGCGTATATTCCGCCCATCGGCCAAGCCATAGAAAAAGTATTTTTCTAATTCAGTTGCAGATAAAGGTCGTTGTTTCTTCGTCGTTTGTTCGGTTTCACTTTCTTCACAACTCTCCTCAACAATCGTGTGTAAAGTGAAGTCTAAAGAACGTCTGCAATACGCAAAGTCCTCCCCTCGGGTGGGTAACGAGGCCTCGTCTCCCGAATCGGAGTCGGAGATCGAAGTACCTTCGTCGTCGTCATGGCTGATGTCCTCGACCCACGAGTCGTCGTCGGCTAACCCCTCCTCGAGACACACTACCGCCGAGAGAGTGTCGGCATTACTGACAACCGTCACTCCACCCGAAGGCTGCGGCGATTCGTCGTCGGATAGTCGTTCGTTAATTTCGTTTTGTTGCACGTCAGCTCTGGGTTCCGTTTCGTTTTGCGAGTTAGTATGGTGCACTGTAATATCACGCATGAGCCGCGTCGTGTCTGACGTGACTACGGAGACACGATCGTGCGTTATCATAACGCGGCTAGTGAAACGCGCAGACTCGTCCGCACCGGCCGTGCGCGAGCGGCAAACTGTGACCGAGGCAGGTGCGCCCGCGCTCCCCTCCGTCTCCGTAATACAAACCGGCTGCGAATCGTGCGTTTTCTCCCCGTGCTCGCCTAATAATTCTTTCTTTAACAATTCGCTAAGCGTGCGTTCAATACCTTTAAACAAGTCTATCTCTTCAACGGTTGGCAAACTCTGTTCCTCTTTCGGTTCCGGGGACGGTGACAATTTTGAAGACCCACATAATGATTTATTCATTGCAAATTCTTCTTTATTGTGGTGTTCATTAGGCAATTCCACTGAGACTTTTACTTTCATATTGCAGTCCATATTGGTACCTGAGTTATCTAATGAATCGCACTCAATGTTCTCGGACATACATCGACTTCGGTTATTATCATTATCGACGCAGTAATGAACATTATCTAAATTGTCGTCGCAAGAAGCGTTAAAACTATTAAAATTTTCACAGGTTTCACTTTGAAGCATATTTTCATCACAAAACTTAATAAAACTAGATCGTTTTAATGTTTCACTACACCCTTCGTCCAAATGAGAGTATGAAATCACAGGGCATTCTTCGTTAAAACAAACCGAATCTAACAACACTATGTCATTATTTTGAGAATTATTTTCGCTGGATTCTGTATTTAAATTATTTTCATTTTCCATAACCATTTCCACGGCGATAATTTCTAAGCTATCCGATTTTTTGTCATAAGAATCGTCGCAATCAATACCACTACTATCGGCGTTGTCTTCTAAATCGGACGATGAGTCAGCAGGGTTAACAACAAATACTCGCGAGAATTGTCCACCGCCGCCGCCGGAGTCGTCCGAGTCCTCATCTGTTGTCGCTGGCTCCTCGGGTGCACCACTCCGTAAATCGTAGCTTCTGTGTTCAACTTCCGCGTCAGAATCACTGGAATTCGCGGACTCGTTTGAAGAGGGAAATGCCTTTTCAGCGTCCAAGTGGTCCGGCATCGTATCTGGCACCTCGGATACTAATGATATATTATCTTCTTCAGCGATCACTTTGATTTCGTCTGACGCGCACTGTTCGACTGGCCGTTCGATAATTTTATCATCCTTATCGTTATCGCGTGGCTCCGGCGCTAGTGTGTCGGATTGAATAGCTTTATCGGTTCTTTCTACGGTCATCTCGAGTCTCTTTTGCGGCATGGCGGTGGCGGAAGCGGTGGCGGCGGCGGTGACAGCAACTGCTGCGGCCGTCGTGAGTCGGGCGAGTGCCGCGGCATCGAGAGGCGGGAATCCTGGATACGTATTCCAGTGAGGTACAGGTGGCGCTTGGGTGGGGAAGGCGAGTAGAGCTGGCCAAAGCGCCGCCGGGACCGGTACGGGAACGGGAACCGGAACTGCGACTATTCGAGGCTCAGCTCCACAGGAGCACGCTCGGGGGCAAGCTTGAGGGATGTGCCTTGGGGGTGATTGAACGGGCTGCGCCGCCGCCGCGCCGGGCTCGAAGTAGTCCCAGTCGCAGTCTTCGGGCGCGGGGGGCGCAGCTGAGGATGCCGTCGACGAGGAGTCTTCGGTGTCCTCCCGGCAGGACGAGTCAGAGCTAAGGAACACGAGTCGGTAGTCTTCGGGACGCATACGACCGGCCTCCGGCTCGCTCGCCTCCCCAGGCTCACTGTTGGCGCTCCAATCTGTAATTCAAAATGAATCTAATTAAAATACGTTTATATAACCATATTATACCATAAAATAAATAATACGTTACTTAAAAATAAAGCATACAATACTTTAATCAGAAGAAATCATTGAATCACAGTACGCAATCTTTGAACGCCTGTGAGTAATCGCAGAGCAAAAACACTCGCGTAAAGTAAACGATGCTATTAGTAGAACAGGCGTTCTAAACAGATACATACTTTGTTATGAGACACGTTAAAATTTTTACGGGGCTTTATGTAAATAGACACAATTAACCATCGGCTAAATAATTTCTCTAGCTTAAGTCAACCCTAAACGACTCGTATTCTGGTTGGGGGCTGAACACCGCTGATCTCATAACATAATACTTTCTTCTGCTCGTTTGTCGCCTCATTTCAGAAAATATATTACAATCAGTATAAGGACCCATATTAACCGCCATTAAACAACATTGTCAAATATTTACCACGTTCATAAATCGATACAACTTACGACCCCAGTTTGAAACTAATAAGGTTATGATTGAAACTAATTAGTGAACGACTTGTTCAAAATTCTAACTATTTAGTAAGACGCAGTTTAATTGGCGGTCAAACGTCAAACAGTGGTGCATGTTAATGAAATAGTTTTATATTCGGACGTTGTACGTTGCATAATAATATTGTATAAAGTATTCGTGTCGCCGCGTTCATGTTTGAGTCGTAGCGCACCATTTGAGTTTGTGAATGACATTTAATCTTAAGACGTAAATATAGCTTGAAATACAATATAGGTAGTAATTAAAAATTTATTTCGGTCTCATATTATATATTATACACGGTACACATTATATTGAATAATAACACAATATTAGTATTAGCTTAGTACTATATAATTAGTTCGACGAACTCACAACATTAACAAAAGAGAATTTAGTGTTCCTAAGAAAGTTAAGTATTAATAATAAGACAACAGAATGACAATAAAACTTTACGAGTATACATATACAATTGATCAAAAAAGGTTTAGATAGAATTTTTAGGTTTTTTCGACCCAATTTCTTAGAAAAAGGATGTTCAAAATTTCGCAGAATCAGTGTTCGCAAGTTTGTCATTCGACAAAAATTCCCTACTACTATAATAAACAAAAGTAACTCTGTTATGCTTTCACGTTCAAGCTATAGAACCAATTGTGATGAAATATGGTGCAGAGATAGCCTTTACTACATTTTATTTTTGCGAAAAATGGCTTGAAAATTTATAGAGAAATTCGTCATTGCAAATATTAATGCAAATGCCATATTTTCGATTTTTTTTATCTGTACAAAGTAGAGTAAGAGATTAAAACTGTTTCAGGTGGATGTAATCTCACCAAAAAGTTAGTACACAATTTAACTGATTGATAATAAAAATTAGTCATAAAAATCCATTGAACGGCTCATTACAAACATTTCACATACTAATTAGTTAATTAATGACGCATGACGTAAACGATGCTTCGTTCAAAATCTGGTCATTATTACAAATTAAGAGAAAAGTGAGGAATTCACTAAGGTGTGCAATTAAGGTAATATGCTTAATTAAATTCCAATAATCTCAGTGGATTGTCATGGTATGTTATTGTGGAAATAGAAAGCAACACGGATGGCCGAGTTCAAGTAGCGATGGTTACACGAAGCAAGCTAATAGGAGGTGTTTTAATACTTTATTGATTTACTAGGAATTTACTAAGAATTTTCGTCACTCCGCTTCGGCAGAAGATTGGATAAAAGCTTTATATTGGTTTCGGAGTCGCCATAATAATTTTAACCTGTTATCCTGCGGGAAAAAGCCATTTCCTGGGATAAAACTTATTTTATAATCATTCTCGGGTTTAATCCTCGATTATACCAAGTTTCATCTAAATCTGTCCAGTAGTTTTTATGTGAAACTCGAACAGACAGACAGGCAAACAGACAATAAATCTAAAAAATATTGTTTCGGTCTTTATGTCGATAATAAAGCCTTCCTGCAACATTTAAAAAACATATTCAATGCATAGATTTGACCCTGTAACAGTTTTATTATCAGTGTAGATATATGTATATTCATAGGTATATTAAAACGGGTCACCCTGAATATCAGTGGCTATTTCCTTGCCAGGGCCCTTGAGTGAGTGTGTATATATTGTCAAAAAAACATTTTTTTCGATGTATTGATTTTAATATGAACGATATAATCTGTAATTTATAAGAATCTACCGCCTGGGCCATTCCCAGATTTCACACGCTGATATTACAGACGAGTCTAAGATAAACGTGTTTCGCAATACAGATAGACATTTGAAGTTACCAATACAAATAAAATTAATATTATGTATTGTTAATTCAATGCAATTGTTATTGTTATTGTCAATTCAATATTACAATTTCATTGTGTCACTGACGTTACTAATGTCACGTGGAAAATTAAAATAAATGGGAAATTTATTAATAATTATAGCGACCCTACCATACTCTGTTTTTGTAAATATTTTGTGATGTTCAATCCTAGTTTTAAGTATCCATATTGTTACCATAGCACTGCAGTATTGGAATCCTCTCAGAAGAACACCATCCATCCTAATGATTCCAATCCAGATTTTTAATCTGTGACGAAAAGAATCCGATGCCTATTGTTCATCATAACCTCCTCATAAATAAATATAGATACAATATATGTATTAAGAAAGAATAATAAATAAATACAACACAAAATTTTCCTCTAAGGCTCATGGGGTGTTAGTTTTAAGTAGAGATCGATAATTAATTCAGATATTCCCAGAATCCCGCGAATTAAATTCAGCCGGTCTCAATTCTGAGAAACAGACGATAATTGTCACGAAATGGATCAAGAAATTAAAAGTCCAAAAAAGGCTTATAAAGTTCGTATAGAAGTTCATTTTCACAGAATGTTTATACATGTACTGATATAACAAATAATTACAATCAAATACAGGTGATTATTATTGCGAGGTGGGACAAAATCCACGCATGTTTAAATCTAAGCTGATATGTTTAACTTATAAATCAATACTGCACAATATTAGTAATGGAAAGGTACAGTATAAAACAGAATAGTTACGTATTTATACATAATACTCACCAACAACATATCACAAATTCTTTTATATAATACGATAGAGCAAATTATGGTTTACATGTACTGTGAACATGTCACCGCCTTACATTACCGCCTATTTTCTATTTAGCCTTTATCAAGATTCCTGCATCGTCTGCATGACGAATAAATATACATTATCACCATAAAAAGACAATACGATACACGTGACCAAGAAATCGATTAATCGTTATTTTGCTAACAATGACAAGTAATTGCGTCGTAGGTCTAGAAGGGCTTGCGGTCAGACAATGAAAGTTTGACGTTGGTGCCGGTCCAAGGTTCGTTGCCCAGGTGGGATGCGAGGAGGCAGCGAGGCCGTGCTTTAGCGTGTCCTTTATGTTCGGCGCAATTAGGGCTGTCAACTACAAGCAGGCCAAAATAAAATAAATAAGTAATTTAATACTCGGCTTCTCTACAACCGACTAGTCGGCTAATCAGAAAAAAACATAATGATTATCTAGGTCTTAGTGGTTTTATAATAACCACAATATATAAGAGTTAACTTTTACACTAGCTTTGATTATTGATTTTTAATTCGAATTATACTTTTAATTTATGAACCCATTTAATACAACAAATACTAAATATTAATCCAAGTTTATATTACTAAACACCACATTCAAATCGGATCAGCAGTTTTTGAGATTAGCGTGTCCAAAGACACAAAAAGAAATTAACAAACTCAAAAAGTATAAACATATTTTTTATTGCAAAGTACCATCTAAAAACCCTAGTTCCTCATAAATATCTTCGATGTACAGACAGCAATAAATTACAGATTTATTTTAAGTACTAATCTTTATGGTACATATAAAAAACTACTTTCCAAAGTAGGTATAAAATGTACTATGAGCGATCTTATCGCTAGGTAGCTGTTCCAGAAAACGTATTTATTTATTTATAACTAAATGGTACGTCACAAAAAAGACAATTGTGCAAAAATGGGTATAAGTTAGATACAATAAACGGTCATATTTCTTCTAGAAAACTCTTGGATGGAGTAGTATTCTTTTGTAAATACTTTCAGTAAATACTGACGGAAATAAAGCGAGTTCAAAAGGACCATAAATGAACAATTTTCAATTTTTTTGTTAAAGAAAATAAACATGCGATCATAACGATAATGTCGGTGTCTTGTCTCTGATCGGAGTACTCGAGATTGGCACAGATTATCTTTCTAAGATACCCAGTGCTATGAGAAATTTTCAAAATAAACAATATAATTTTGGCGAACCGAAAATCGATGCTGTTTTGACACAGTTTCGCAGAGTATACACATAAATAGTGGAGCAAACATACACAAGGCAACTTCGATAATTGAAATCGAGTTTTAATCGAGGCGTTGTCAAATAATATTAATAACATCTAGGTGGCAACCCTAATGTAATCGAATAAGATAGCTGTTAATTTATTGTAATTAATCAATCAACCTAATATGTGACCTGGTTTTTATCAGCATTAAAATTTGGGTGAGTTTATTTATTTGTATACATTTATTATATATTAATATAAGGAGAATAATTTATGTGATGGAGTTATATATTTTATTAGGTCCAGTGTTATATAAGGATTAACGTGGGTAGATAGTAAATTGTGGGTAGAGGTTTTTTTTTTCATTTTCGGCAAACCCCACGAATTATCGTTGTATTTTAATAATAGAAAAAAAAATTGAGATAATTGGAACTTAGAATAATAACCCTATAGCTTAGATGATCGTACGAAGCGGGAGATCCCGGATTCGATTTACAGAGAAGATGCGAATATTTTTGGCGTTATTTGTTATAATTGCGTTTTTTATGACAACGTTACGGAATAGTAGAAAAGTGTGCGCGGTATGAGTGTGTTAACTTTTTTTCATTTATTCCTCCATTTTGAATTTCAGCGTAAAGTTCGTTATTTAAATAGTAAACAAAATGGCCGCCAATCATATCAATAACTCACTTTTAACCTGTTCATATGATAAATGCGAAAGTTTGTCAATGGATATATGTTATTCCTTCACGCAAAAACTAATGAACGGATCCGGAGGAAATTTGACACAGATATAGATTGTACTCTGTTATAAAACATGGCCTATTTTTTATAATGCACGTACCATACAGGCGGAGCCGCGGATGGAAGCTAGTTTTCTTTTATTATTTTAGTTTTTTTGTACTGTTCAATATCTACACTAATATTATAAACAGGAAAGATTTGATTGTTTGTTTGTTTGAATTGAATAGGCTCCGAAACTACTGGACCGATTTAAAAATTCTTTTACTATTAGAATCCTACATTATCCCTGATGAACATAGGATATATTTAATACGAGAAAAAATAGGGAACCGCGTGAAAATTTCTATAATATAACCCGACGTGTTAAAAAAATCCTTATATCACGTACGCTGCGGTAATTATTGACAATAGAGCAACATGATGTACTACAGTTTTACAGAGGACTTCCTTATTTACAGATGCATAAGTCCGCGATACCATATGTCTAGCTGTTACAGTAATGTCACAATACGTATTTTTTTGTGGTAACTGGTAGGGGAGATCCGCTATGAAACGGACATTTAACTTTGGGGTGATGCTTACATATTGTTGTTAATAGTTAGAAACCCGTTAACTATTTTTAAAGAGACAACAGGTTATGTACTTTAAAAAATACACCATATTTTTAAAAAATCTTATTTATTTTAAGAAATACTCTGATATATTTTTTTACTTAATAATGTCAGTTTCATGACCCAGGGCGCATTGAATAGGACGGTGGGTGTGTTGAAACGGACTAGGAACCAATATCACATTTTCTGGCACATAGTTACCTTATATTTAACAAACTACTTGTTTTTACAAATTTTCTCTTATAAATATAAGCCAAAAACTTTGGTACAAAATAAAATGAGATCTCAAAATCAAAAATATTCTCAAAAAGTAACATAAAATAATTAGAAAAATTTGTTCTTGAAATAAACGCTTAACTCTAACCTATGTCTTAATGAAATATGAAATCACAGTTTCCTTAAGTTTTTTAATCTATTAATTAGCATTAATCAGTCTTTCCGTTACATATTGGAGTATTAATTGCAATTATTACAAAGTAATTCTTCGATCCCTTTAATGCACATGGCTCATGTGCCCATTTTTTACAAATAGCACACTTTAGCCAGTCAACAGTGCTGCGTAAATAGGCCCCTATACAAACAATACAATAGTCATCAATGTTATTATTATCGTTGTTGTTCTTATTCGCCTTGCATTTAGTCTTAGGTGTTAATGGAAGTTTATATGCAGACCTTTCAGAAACAGTATCAAAATCATCTGATTCACGGAGTGAAAAGTCTGAATCCGACGACTCTGAAGATGACTGTATTAGTGTTTTTATATTTTTAAAAGTTTTCATCTCTTTAACTTTTTGATTTCCTTTTGTTTTAGCTAAATGTTTTTCAATTAATTTATCCTTTTCAGGCGTGTCAGTAATCATTGTGCTCTTCATCTTCCTTGGACGATTCTGGATTTTCTTTCTAGGCAATGCTTTTGGATATGGTCGAATACAATCAGGAGATAAAATAATGGTAGGCACACGAAAAAAAATCATCTGTTCCATACAAATTCTGAGAAAAGTAGATATTCAAAATAGTCATAACTTTTTTCACACAGTTATTTGAACTGTGCTGCCATAGTAACTATTGAAGTACCTACATGGAAGTAGCTTTCTGATGATTTATGTGCCGTCGTTATTGGTTCCAGGACCGTTTTGTCCGGTCCTCCTTTAATATAATCAAACAGTGTTATTCTAGATCAGGTGTACAAAACGATGTGGGCTGAAACTAGGGTAATTTTTTTTTTATATATTTAAAATTTACCTTCATTTCAGCCCGTTTGTACAATGAATCAAGAATCACACTGTATGTTAATATCATGTGTTCAACTATTAACAAAATACGTTTTTTCGGTAATTCTTACGTAAGTATTTACATTATTTTAATTTGACTAGGTATCGTTTCGGCCAGTGGTCGCAGCAGGCCGAAACTTCAGCTAAAAAGGAAAAATAAATTAATATACGTCAGAATAACCGAAAAAACAGGTATGTCTTGTGAAAACTACAGATCTAAAATACATACATAGGTATTCATAAATATTTTTGTTTTCAGATTTCTCATAACCGGAACCACATATAATGTACTGGCAAAATGCTATAGATTAGGCCGTTCTACGCTCTCGCAAATAATACCAGAAGTATGTGAATCGATATGGACCCGGTTACAGCCAAAAGCAATGAAGATACCTACTGAATCTGACTGGAAAGTTATAGCGAAAGACTTCGATGATTTGTGGAATTTTAAAAATTGCCTTGGTGCTATTGATGGCAAGCACGTGGTAATATTTTCACCCCCTAAATCAGCACAGTATTTTAACTACAAACACACAATTTCGATTGTACTGTTGGCAGTTGCTGATGCTCATGGGAGATTTATAATGATCGACGTTGGATCAATGGGCAGGTTCAGTGACGGAGGAATATTCACAGATAGTAACTTCTATAGTAAGTTGCAAAACAATGGATTGAGATTGCCTTTAGATGAACCTCTATACGAAGGAGGTTTGCCTCAGCCTTATGTTTTTATTGGTGACTGTGCATTTCCTTTGATGACACACTTATTAAAACCATACCCTGATCATGAAAGGTTAGATAATGACCAGATCGTATTCAATTATATGTAGACTGAGCAGAGCACGCCGAATGATAGAATCTGCGTTTGGTATGTTGGTGCATAAGTGGCGTATCTTTTTTAGGCCATTAAATTTTAAAATATGTACAGCAAAAATGATTATGAAGGCTGCATGCGTTTTACATAATTATGTAATACATAATAAATTAAAAAACAGCCGTCAAGACATCGTCAACGTACAGTCAGAATTTCCTTATAATTTTTCAAGTAATAGCTCAGAACAGTCCCTAGCTGATCTTGAAAATGGCTTTTTGTGAGAGAATATTTCAAGGAATACTTTAATTCCGTTGGAACGGTTTCGTGGCAGAATAATCGTGTGCAACATATATTGGACTCTGATCGTATAACACACGGAATTATAAATTAATAATTCTACGTTGAAAAGACACTGTAAAAGTAAAACGAATATATATTGCTACAATACAATGGGGGTGCGTTTCGATCGCTCGGCAACTAAAATAAAATGACTAGTTTTAAAAAAATACAATTTTAACGCTCAAAAGCAAAAAAATGTAGGTACGTATGGTATAACGTGACCGCGCCGGTTTTAGTTGTGTCTGAGCAATCGAAATGCACACATACAACTGTCAATATGATTAAATAAAAAACTTACCACTCGCTATGTTCGTTTTTTTTATAATCTCTTTCCACGCTTTGTCCTTCACATCTAATTGCTTATAAGAAGTCAGTTTTGTGTCCCATAGACAAGGATATTGTCGGACACATTCAATAAAAAACTCCTCCATAGTTTCTTGGAACTTGCAACTAAAGTTGTTTGTAAACACGTGTGACGCGTACGCAGGTTTGCACATGACTGAGCGAGTGGCGCGAGTAATCGCTCGTCGCACTCACACACTCGCCTATAGCCCGGCGACAAAACTATCGAAACTACACTCGCTTCCCGCTGATCGCCAACTCGTTTATAGTTTCTAGTTCTACTCGTTTCTCGTTCATCGTCGCCGGTCGGACCACTGCCTAAGGGACCAACGCAAGAATTTTGTGACTCCTAGTCATCTGAAACAATAGTATTGCAAGCTAAGGAATAGGAATTTGATGAAAAGCGTAATATTAATTGCTGTCATGTATTATAAAAATAAAAACTCAGTCTTAATAAAGGGTCGAGTACGTAGTGGCACACCAGGCTATGTGCATTTAAAGATACATCATTCATCAAAAGTATTAAACTATGACGTTGGCAGTGTGTATATATTTGCACACGACAAATATGGTGTTATTTACAAAGAAACAGGCAGTGTGCATTTAAATATACACAACAAACATAGAATCATTTACTTTGAACTTGGCGGTGTGTATTTTAATGCACACATAAAAATAATTGCGAATTACTATATATTCAACACACATATCACAAAAATAATATCACCACATAATTTTATAAAGCATACAGAAAGTATAATTATAAACATTTCATAAATATAACTTAATTAAACTGAGTTAAAATAAGATACTTACAGAGCGTTGCGAGAGCGCTGACCGACGGCTCGCCATTTTGTGCACTACTGATTGTGTATGAGCGAGACAGGTATTGTTTTCTATTTATTACGTAAAGAAACGTTTAGGAAGTCAGTTTAAGTTATTATTAAAACGATACGGTGTTTACATTTTGCAAAAAATAAATTTGATTTCAATGTGCATTTAAGTTCACAATGTCAAGTATAGGGTTAATAAGAATGTATGAATATTGTGTATGTAATCTTCTGACTTGCATTAAGTGAGCTCGATGTTCCAACGATGACATAAAATATTTCGACTTCGACTTTGAAAACTTTCTTGATAGACAATAACTTACCAACGATTTTAATAGAAAAAATACAAACTTAACCTAGTTACCCAGGATAGGCTAAAAGAGAAAATCAGGAAGAAAAAAACTCGTGGTACTCTTTTCAAACAAAAGAATGTTCAAGTTTTTATCCTCATCTTTCAGTAATCTTCATTCCCATTCTTCTGGAGGCAGTTTTATGTTGTAGTTGAGTTTGGTTTCATCATTGACTCGGATCGCTTTGATAGTTTATTTTCCGTTCTTGTTTAGCAATTCCCGAACTTCTAGATGTTTTAACAAGTGGATTTACCACTTCCTTTTAAGGAAACTATGCGTTAGTAATCTTGGCTCGCTGTAACGAATATTCATAGGCCCCGATGGTTCCTTACAATCAGGTGCTTAGCTGGTTAGAAGGTTCTATGTTCAGGTTTTCTCTATGCGAATTCCACCAATCAGCATTGGAGTAGGATGGTGGAGTAAAGAAGATAGCGGGTATCAGCTGGATTCAAAAGACTCAGGACCGGTCAGAATGGTGTAAATTGGGGGACGCCTCTGACCAACAGTGGACTTTAAAAGGCTAATGGATGGTTGGATGGATTTTGGAGTATGCTCCAGGCCTCTTCAGTATGAGAAAAGACCCGTGGTCGGTAGTGAGGATATATATACCTCGCTCAGATTTTAAAACTGACCATGAATATGCTTCGACGTCGAATACCAAATAGGTAATAATAGAACTTAATTCATGAAACATAAAACCTGGCCCATCTCGAATAATTCTATTTCCATAGTCGTCTCTCGCTCTATTTTGAGGTCGCATTGTATATGGATGACCGGTTTCCAAACAAAAATAGCGTCTTTTCTTATTCAAAGACATATATGATTGTGGCGATGCGACGTTTGGTTTCCATATCTGCTCATGCTTTTGAGAATTGAGACAATACCGCGCTTGGAATGAACGTGAAATTTGTTTTACAGTTTCATTCTAGAGAGTTACTTGCAGTAATTACTACGAGTATAACGTCGAATATTTTTGACGTGAAATTGTAAATGAACTGGGCACATAAAAATACCCTTTTGTTTATACTTGGAAATCTACTCAATGGCTGTATATATATTTACGTTTTTATCTACGTCTTTAGATTTTCTTCCTCATTCTTATCTTATTATCAAACCTATTTCAGTATTTGGAATTTTCTGGGATGCTTTTGAATTATTGCTGACCCCATTTGCTTAGTTTTTACAAGCTTTTATTTCTCTTTTTATTTCAGTTTTTTTTTTATTTCAGTGTATGTTTGTATATAAGTATGTTAGTATATTTGTTTGTTACGCGTCAAATCTTACGAGCTTACTTAGATCCACTTCCTCTTAAACTACGGAGCGGAAATTTTGCAGTCTTCATTCTGATGATAAAGCATTTTTATGACAAGCATGACCTGATACTACGTTCAGGATTGGCTCTAGACAAGGGGTCTCCTAAACTGGTAGAAATACAGTTATGACATTTTGTGTTTATGGATCTATAATTAAAGGTTGTGTTTTTAAATATTTTTAATTAACCTTGTTATCTTCCTTTTTCATCTTCCCTACTTTAAAAAGATCTTGAGTGTCTTTTTATACTGAGGAGGACTAGTGTATACTCCACTACGCTGTTCCGATGCGTATTGATGAGGCGGTTCGTGGCCAACACATGTGTTGGAAGATGCCGTTCGAAGGTATCTGATATAGCGTAACAATTGTTATCGTTAGATAACTATCGACTTTACATGCCCTCCGAACCACGGAAGCGCGCATGAAGTTTTTTCCACTAGCGGTCACTCATCCTCTACCGACCGCGCCCGCTGTTGTTTAACTCTTTCGATCCCTTATAATCAAAACTAGGCGCGGGGCTATGAAGATGAGAGAGAGATTCTGAGATGCTTACAGTAAATAAGGACGTACATTCCAACCTAACATAGTTCCAAGAAGTTCGTCACCAATTCGTGATCTACGTTGTAAACAAAGATTTTCTCAAGGCAATGAAAAGGCAAGTAAGAAAATGACACCATACATTCAATTCCGTCACTTACTATCTGAAGGTCACACGATACGAACTTGTGTTCGCACGTACGACTCTTTTTTATTGTTTCGCATTGTTCCTTTTTGAAATAAATCGGGCCGGGTTGCGTGCCTTGTATATGTATTTTGCATGAGAAAGAGCTACTTGCCTCGACCCGGCGGCAAAAAGGTGCGTGATTTTTGTCGGGTATACACGAAATTTATGGTCGTTGTGTGTAATAACTTTCATTAGATAGCACAGTTTGGTTCAGATGTCGTTGAGTGTGTGGTTTTGAGTGATACAATAAAGTGGGTTGTCCAAATATGTGTAATCGGATTTTGGAAAGCACCTCATCAATTGGCTTGACCATTGCTGAGCATGGGTCTATCCTCACTGATAAGGTTAAAAACGTACTCCACTAAAAAAACCCAATACTGATTGGTGGAGGAGTTAGTGGCCAACCCAAGTGACGGATTTTTTTATTTCGCGCATAGGCCTCCGACTTGGCTTAATTTTCTAACGACAACAACCGAGATCGACTCTTATGTGCCCTCCTAAGCACTCAACAATTACCATTCGGTTGCATAAAATATTTGCGTGAAGAAATCGGTTAAATTGTTATTTTGATAACTGAATCCTTCGTAGGCCGGAGGTCTCAAAGTCAAATTCCAGAACACGGGGAAACATACAAAGTTCCGGAAGAATCCCGGATTCCCTTAGTTGAGACATAACCAGATGGGATGGATCGATACTTCTTCATAAAAAGATGCCTTTAATATATGTATAACGTACTAGGTTCCGTTCGCGGCTTCGCTCGCGTCATGTTATAATTTAATTTTGGTCCGTATCTATAAATATTCATATATACCAAAATGTGCATTGTAAAATAGTATCCTATTGAATTAAATTTATAGTTCACAATTTTGGTCATAGTGGCTTCCACATAAAAAGTAGATATATGCAGTCGCAGACTTTTATATAGAACAACTC
>DWJZ01002027.1:0-20817 GCA_018249125.1 Asbolis capucinus
ATACATATATACATATATATATATACATACACATATATATATATACACATATATATATATATATTTATATTTTAAATATATACTTATAATTACACCCAGACAAACAGAACAAACATTCCTGCTTATCACAGAAAAGTTTGACCTGGGTGGAAATCGAACTCACTAACTTCGGTGCAGCAGTCAGGTTCACTAAGCAGGCCAACCGGTCTGTCAAAGCCTGCTCCTACTCTAGCTTGAGAGTTCTGTCTTGGTCGACAATGCCTCTGTTATGCTTCTGATATTTATGGGCGACGGTGAACATTTATCATGCGGTCATCCTGCTCGTATGTGTGTTTCCTTGCCACATACTCTTGCTCACAACACAGCAATTCTTTATGAATGTATGTATATACATATAAGAGGTATCATAAAAAATTACATGATAATTTATTTCAATCATAATATCGAACATTTTGCAGTTCATCCATCTATATTTATTTATTTATTTATTCATAATAACACACCAACAGCAATATATACACAAATTCATGAGTACACTACATCATAAGTAACAGGCAGGTATGTATGCCAATTATAGGCGTGACTAACATTAATGTAACATATTACGGATTAAATTAAACTAACACATATATATGAATTAAAAAAAAAGAAACTTGTAGTTAAACATTTAAACAAATGGGGATTTTCTTTTTAAGGTTATCAATAGAGTCAAAAAAAAAATCAATGCTCCTATCAATTTTACAAAATCTGTTATATTCTGCACATATGCAGGGAAGTGGAGAATATTTGAGGATATTGGTTCTGTAACGGAGTGAATCGAAGAGATTGGTTGTTTTAGCATAGTGGGGATATAGGATATCTATACATCACTTTGGACAGAGGCCTCCTTTGACTTGCACCATTATGACCTAACTAGGAGACATCAGCTTTTGTCTCAGTCTTACCTGGTCAGGGAGGGTGTGATCTTTGGACCTGAGCTTCTCACTTTCTCCAATGCGATCCTAGGCGAGGAAACACTTCAACAGGGTAACAGATAAACCTGGTAACTAATTTATCCCATACTCCTTTTTTCCCAGGTGTTCCTTCAGAGAGGATTACTGTGCTATATATTTAGTGATATTTTGACTATTTCGTAATTATGACAAATAAGCACTGTCAAAGAGATACCGAATAGTATCTCTATAGAAACAGAATAGTTTCAGTGCTTTTTACTCGTAATTATGAAGTAGTTTAAATTTTATAATAGTTTAAGTTTAAAGTTAAAAAAGCCATTTAAATTAAAAGAAACACATCCAGCATTTGCAAAGTCTGCGTCCTCATTTCCATTTTATAAAGTCACCGTCTTTCGTCTAATGACAAGTCTCTTTGCTAACCGCTTGCCGAATATACTTTGTTAACTTAATACAGTATAGTTTACAAAGTAAGATTATTGACAATTATTTATACGGAATTGCTTACGTGTGCATTTGTAATGATTAAGGCAATCAGATCCAGATGTTCTGTAACATCTTACAGCAAATTTTAGTCTATTTTTTCATTAAAATCTAATTTTCTCTGTTTTTGTTTTTATTTAGAATAAATTAATGCTTAACATCGATCCCTCCTGATGGAAAGTGGCGATGATGTCTAAGGTATTGGACGAATTAACTTAGTGAATGCCTCTTCACTCTCCTTTTGAAGACTCCAACATCATACGTGGGTGGGTACATCGACGCAGGCAAGTTATTCCAATCCTTCGTAGTAGGTATAATAAAAGACGAGGAAAACCGCGTCGTTCGAACAGGCGGGATGTTAACTACATAAGGATGAATACCCGCCGTACGCCAGGTTGTTCGATGGAAGAAGGGGGATGGAGGAATAATTTCAAACCAGCCCTACATACACTCTCCTAAATTTGCCCTATAGAAAACCGAGATGCTGGCTACCTTGCGCCTGTGCTCGAGGCTTACTACATTGGTAACGAGCAAATCTCTTTCACCAATGAGCCTCGTAGCACGCCTCTCCATCTACTCCAAGGCTGATTGGTGCGATTTGGCGCAACCAGCCTGTTTTCCTGCGATGTGTCACAGCCTGTGGTAGTTTATTTTACAAATTACTGAACTGATTATGATGATAAATTATGGTACTGTTCCTTAAGTAGTAATAAAATGTTCTACGGGGAAGTCCTTGAAGAAACATGCATCTAATAAATAAAAAACCTCGTTTGACGCTAAAGTTGATAATCACCTTTTTTGAAGTCCAAAAAATAAATAAAGTCAAGAGGTTAAGGAATCAAGAAAAAGGTTATTTTCGCTGCAAATATTGAATGGCAGTACGGATTTCGTGTATAAGTTCGATTCGCTTGCACAATTTTTTTGACTTAGATCCTTAAAGAGTTCATGCTAGCGAAACCTCCAGTAGCGTAGTTCAGACACTCACCCAGTAATTACTTGTGAAATACTGGCAGTTTTAATTCGAGAAGTAATTAACTCGGCGCATCTTACAACATTTTTCATGCCTCGAGTACTATTTTTGTCTAAGTTTTACATTATATCGTAAATCTGTTCTAGTCGTTACAACAAAATTACGACTGTTGTTAATAAATATTATCTAATTGGTATAGTATAGTTATAAAACAGTTCAACACACTGGGTTCCGCTTTGCGGCTTCACCCACGTGGTATATAAAAGGTAGTCCATGTGTTATTCAAAACTCTAATCTATCCTTGTGCTAAATTTTATTCACATTCGTTCAGTAGTTTATGCGTGAAAGATTTACAAACATCCATTCCATCCAAACAAGCTTTTGCATTTATAATATTAGTAGGATAAGTAAACAGACATTGATCGCCTGGTGGTTTGACTCAAACGGCAGGTCCTGAGTTCAAATCCTGCGGCGCGTACCTCTAATTTTCAGAGTTATGTGCTTATCGGAGTTATGTGCTTATTCATTTCCACTTGCTACGGCGAAGATTAACATCGTGAGGAAACCCACACGCCTGAGAGTCTCCATGAGGGTCTCAAAGGTATGTGAAGTCAATCAAGTGGTGGCCTGAACCATTCACAATGTGAGTAGAGACTCAAGCCCAGTAGTGGGACAGATACGGGTTGCACCAACTCCTTTGATATTAGCTCCATCAAAGACGAAGGGTAGTCGGTTAAGATGAATGGGAAAGTCACGTTTTTTAAACTTCTTAACAAGCTGCTAAAATTGTAGGGGCAGAAAATATAAATATAGGGAACCAATACGGGATGATCCGAGATACCGCCGTGACTATTGTGGCACAAAGTTCTGTGCCCTATAGAAGGAGTAATAACATCAAAATACAGCTCCTCTTATAACACCTGTCAGTTTAGGATTGGGAACATACGTAGGCGGTATTTCCATTCCTTGTAATTTCCACACCACACGTCTCAGTTATCCAACTTGTACCAGTAAATAAGCGATGTGTTAATAGAAATCCCGTCTCATTCATGAATATTCAAAAGACTTCGCGTTGCAATTAGGGAGATGGACTTCACCGTGCTATGCTAATTCGTCTTCCTTTGGCCAAAAATTATTTTGAGAAATATATTTTAATGTTTGGCCTTATTTTTCAAGCTTAAATTTCGGTTTAGTAAAGTAGTTTTTTAATGAAACAGCGTGTTGTTTTTTCATTAAAAGTTTTCGCTTATGTCCTTCTGTTCTATTTTATGTTATAAGGAGGCAAAGGAGCAGACGAGTCGTCTGATGGTAGGAATGCGTGCTAAGAATGAAATATTAGGCCTTCCTAGTCTTCCAAGGTTAGCCATTAATGGAATTAAACAAGGTTCCAAATAAACTTTACGATTCACGCGTTGTTGTTGTCGAAACTTTACATAACATAATTAATTCCCACTACGGCATTCGAATCTACAAATACCTACATTAATTTTCAAAGCTCGCGTTAGCGCATTAAGTAAGGTAGTAAACAAATGTAAGTTAAGGGACATCGGCACCGCAAAATCGATTCGTAATCGAATTTGTATTCACGATCGAGTATGAATATTCATACCACTCGATTCTGTAATTGGATTGAAGAGTGGACGGTGGTAATGCCATGCGACGCGTAACTACATGCCTTGATGTCCTTACAATGTGAGAAGGCTTTATTGCGGCAGCATAAGGTTCAAAATCGATTACTTTTCAACTTTGTAAAGGAAAATATAAAATTGCGAAACGATTCGATGCGTTCAGGCGTCTTTACAAAGTTACACGTTGCAGTTCAATTGAGAGAACTACCTTATTACTTCATGAATAAAGTATAAAATTGGTTGCGGGGAAAATTTTAAAAGTATTATTTCAGCGGTTAACAAGTACCCTCATTAGTAATTATCGATCAGTTCGGTAATTGTAATGAATTCGGTTGGTGATTATACAGGGAATTAATGAATAAGTCTATTAATTCAACATTATTACTACTATTGTTAACAGTTGTAATACCTTACGGTTTAGAGCGTTTGAGGAGTAAAATGTTCCATCATCACAACCCGTAAATGTCCCACAATTGGGCTCGGATCTTCGCTCACTATGTGAAGGGTCAATGCCATAGTCCACCACGCTGGCCGATTGCGGATTGGTAAACTTCACACACCTCTGAGAATTTGCCATTGCCGGGAACTTTCAGGAGTGCCGGTTCCGTGATGTTTTTCTTCAATGTGGCAAGTGATAATCAACTTCTGATAACTTTGAAAATTAAAGATGCGTGCAGGATTTCAACCCAGGACCTCCCGTTCAAAGACCAACGTTCAAACCACTAACCTATCACTGTATATGTATAGCTACACCAAAACAGGCCAATACAGAGTGGTCCCCGCAGCATCCCCATTCAAATGCAGATTTGACGCGATGCACGGAGGGATTTTAGAGGGCCGCACCCTCCCAGACGGTTGTATTGATTTTTGTATCCTGTTCGCCCCCATGGTTGTGGGGTTGTTATTATTAAATATAAATAGCGACGAAATGGCGCTACCGGGGTCTGCTGCGTCTGTGGGTGATTTAATAATTTCAGGGGGTATGTTTACTTTCGTTTATTATAAGTGGCTTTTACCAACGTCTTATAGGACGACCTCTAGATACGGCTTATTTAAAAATATGTAGGTGAACCCATAGCCGAGGGATTCAAGTTTTCGTTTTGAAACAACGGCAGAAATGATTATAGAAAAATATGATTGATAAATCGTTTCGTTTTGTTGTTTGTGATTTATTCCATAAGTCATATACGCGATACGTCAGTAGGTGATGAGGCGCGCATAGCTCAGTGACTTGTGTAGATCGTAAACGATACCCTGAGTTGAGCATTCACACGTATAATGTACACGTATATGTATGGTTAATCAAAGGGTGCAGTGGGAAAATAAATTGGTAATTAAGTTAAAATCAACGTGTGCCGCTTTCCCGGCTAAATCTTAACTGACTGCTAGCGACATCTGGAGATTGACAACGGCGTCCGCGCCTGTATCATTTTTTAAATATCTCAGTAGGCATATCTAGGTCAATAACTAATGTATATAGATAGACAGATTAGACAAAATAACTATTCTAAGTATTATTATATTTAAATTATTGAGGTTTTACTTCTTTTGCGTTAAGGAATAATGATTAGAGAAAATTCTTACGATGTGCGCGCACTCTGTCACAAAAAACCAACATCCTGAATTTAACAAGTCAACATTTTTTTTTTCTATTATTAGTCTTGTTTTTCCGACAAAAGTATGATAACGCGAAAAAAAAAAATTTATGGTGTTACGCCATAGAAATATATCTTTTTACGGACGTCCATTAACACGAATACTATTTTTATTATAATTATTTAGTACGCGATAATATTATGTCCGTACAAGCCGAATATGAACGACCAATTTAATACCAAAAACCATCTGAATAAACTTAATTGAAACAATAAATAAATAAATAAAAACAGCCAACAATATTCGTTGAATACACCCAATAATAGGTACACAAAATGATTTCCGACTCGCTAAGCTTTATGGATTTGATGCAGGGACTGTACCTCGGCTGGCACTTCGCGTATAACCAGGGTTCAATAAAATTAAAAAGCAATCCCCTCGTTTTGTGAGTTGTTATGGTAGCAGACAGTCGGGGGTGAAGCCCCAAACGGAACGCATCTACGCTGTATTACATTTCATCTATTGTCTTATACTATATAGAACGAGCAATGCGTTTATTTTATTTATTTTTTATTGTTTTCGTGTTAAGTATTGTTACTGTTTTTTCCTTCTCAGTTTCCTTAACTTCGCTTCTTGTCACCTTTTCCGATGTTCGCAAAAATGGTGTGCACTGAAAATCAGCAGTTATCTGTCGTCATGCAACATGATGGGCCATTACAAATATGCTGCCTGAATACCTTATTTGTCACCACGCACGGTTTTTTTAATGTTATTATTATATGTGTAGTCGCTTTTATGCGACGAAAGTCTTTCTTTCTATATTATGTATTTATCTATAGATAATTTATGTAATGTATAGAAACTCAGATTTCAAATTTTATCAATGAAAATGAAATGAGTCGCTTACAGATTATTTTTTTAAATTCAAAAAACTTCGGTCTACATCTATGTATATGGATGAAGCATATTTATCGAAGCGAAGAGAGAGCGGTAACTAGTTTCAAACTAAAACCAACAAACCTATTTTGGGGTCACTTACAGATACACTGCATAGCATACCTACATTTTAATGAGGTATTAAAAATGACTGGCCGCTCCGTTTCTAGGGAGCTTTTCTAACGTAAGAGTATTAATAATTCATACCGTTCTCAAGAACGTCTGAAACACTGACATACATTCCTATTCTCTTTTGTAGTTGGTTCTGTAGGTTTTTGGGTTTATAGATACGGTTCACATTAGTATCCTGGGTGTGGGCAAAGTAGGCATACGCCCACGGTCTCGCTTAACGGGTCGTCGCGAGTAACACCGTAAAATATGCATTTAAAAGTTCTCCCATCTTTTTTATGTATTTCATTATTGAATAATACGTCGTAAGAATGATAGGATTTATTTATTTACAAAAATACATGTCAACAAGATAACATATATCCATTGGTAATATATAAATTACATGAAAAAGGTCATTTCAAGCCATCACGGCTATGACCATAGGCTATCATCACTAAAAAGGTATTATTCTTATATATATGTCAATAAAAGGCTGGCACAACATTCTCATAATGACGTGTTACTGCTTAAAGTAAGTGAATATTACAACTATGATAACGCTAATAAGGATATATTTATTGGGTAGATCTTGGGAACGAAATTAAAGCGGCCTCACTGGTACGACTTCGCTCATGTCTTTACATTTAGCAGTAGCCTTTAAGGTTCACTGTTGATTACAGGACTTTCATATGTAGGTAGGTCTGTAGAGTTACGCATGCGGCAGTATGCTGTTCAAATAGGATTTCGTCAACGTTAAAGTAGCGTCAGGAGGTTTATCTGCCCGAACACCTCCGTTATCGCTTCCAACGATGTCAACGAGTATCTAATGTTAAAAAGGGAGTGGTCAGGTTACCAGCGATCATTTCTAATCTCGGATATTTCTATATTCCGCTTATTTATAACTAGCTGTACCCGCAGCATCGCTTACACACATATGTACATTGTTTTTTTTATTACCAGTGGACCAAAAATCTTATACAAACATTCATCCCGAATCCCAAGGGAACTCTGGTATAATTAGACATGAAAAGTTTCCTTAATTATAAGAATTTCTCGAGATTTAAAATTTCAAAAATTAATACTACATATGTATGTACATATATTGAGAGGCATTTTATTACAAAATTTCGCTCCTGTTTTCTATCCTTTATAGGACGAGATTAAAGAAACGTTGTATTTATATTGAAGGTATTATATTAAGGATAGGTAAATTTTAAATTCAAGGTAAACACCTACACGTATCACCCTGGAGCTTGTATTGAAATTTCGTACACGTATTTCATTAATTGAAATAAGGCATGTTTGTTGAAAATTTCAAGCAAATCGGGTGACATTAAAGAAAATTCCCATACAAACTTTCTTCTCTTATTACAGGCATACCCGGGAGTTATTCGAAAAAACAAGTATCCTTAATGTTAATCGGGGATATAAGTAATAACTTTACAAAGTGTCATCGAAATCTATCCGCGGGTTTTCACGTGATGCACGTTCAGACAGACAGACAATAATTCCAAAAAATATATTTTCGTGCTCTATCTCGATATTAGAGTGCCCCCTCATCAAAATTTTGAAAAAATAAACAATGTACAGGTAAAATGCACTTTGAGTTTTATTATAGTTTAGATTCAGTATTTATATTCCACTGCATCGACATAAAGTCGACACCTGCAAGAAAAGACATCGTAACTCACTTTTTGATAATTTTCAGTTACAATCAAATTAAATGAAGAATGTGTTTTTTATATTAAATAAGCGCTTGATTACGAAACCACCTGATGGTAAGTGGCGACATATTCTTTGATCGTAATCGTAACTCAATAAAAGCTTATTCACTCGAGACTTGAAGACATTTACGTTATAATCAAACAGAAATACCGATGCGTAATCATTATAACTCTTGTTTTGGCAATTTTGCGTTACATCCATATTAAATAAAAGATATGTCTGTATGTCTCTTTTTAGCAATTTAGCGTTACATCCATATTAACTAAAAGATATGTCTATCTCACTTTTTAGCAACATTGCGTCACAATCATATTAATAAAGGATTAGTAACTCACTTTTTAGCAATTTTGCGTTACATCCATATTAAATAAAAGATATGACAATCTTACGTTTTAGCAATTTTGCGTCACAATCATATTAATAAAGGATTTGTAACTCATTTTTATTCCTTGCAGGTCTCGAAATGTTCAGACATGACATGAAATGCTAGTCGCATGCCTCGAAAGTGACCCTGGGTTGGCAGATATGACCTGTACATACTCGTATGTTTCCTGTCTCCAGGGCTATGGATGCCTGGACTTTATTTAGATTGCGTAGGTATATCGGTGTACTATGGTACACCCAATCCCGGTAATCCCAGGTTCAGTTCGAAGACTACTAAAATGTTAAGACAATTCTCTTGGTCTAACAAACAGTTATTAGACTTTTTAGGGTTCCGTAGTAAATTTGGAACCTTTCTAGTTTAGTCGTGTCCTTTAGTCCTTACAATCTAAGACCCTTAGTGCAACCTGTAATATAGGTCTGGATACATGTACATATTTATTTACGAAGCATTCATAGGCGGCGTGGTCGAAGCGAGGATGGGTGGCTAGTGGCAAAATATTTCATCAGTGTTTCCGTGTTTCAGAGGGCACGTAAAGTTATCTAGTGGTCTAGTGGTTAGAGAACCTGACTGCTACACCGAAGGTCGTGGGTTCGATTCCCGCCTAGATCAGACTTTTCGGTGATGAGCAGGAATGTTTGTTCAGTGTGTCTGGGCTTAAAGCTATGTTTGTATTTAAAATTATATATGTATATGTATGTTTATCAGTTATCTGATCACCATAGTACAAGCTAACGCTTAGTTTGGGGTCAGATGGCCGTGTGTGAGTTTTCCAAAGATATTTATTAAAAAAAAATGGAATCTTTTTATATCAAAAAAGACATGTTAATTACACCACAGAATCAAGAATGGTATTTGTATAATATTTGGTTTCTTGGATTTGTAATCGTCCGGGGAAGGATAAAATTGAATAAAATATCATATTTATTAATAAAAAAATATATGATTATTAAAATATTATTTTCCCATACAAACCGCAACCAACAGTTCGTAATCTCAAACATAATTCGTTCACAAATTACATATTAAGGAAGGAACAAGATAGAGTATGGAATTTTAAAAGACCAGTACACGCTCTTTCGATTGTTTGATATTTAGTATACCTTTAATTTAGTTTATTAACAATTATTCCCTTTCATGAAACTGTAAATATATTTCTAAACAAGATTTCAGAATCTTCCATTACTATTTGATATAACGGTAAACACATAATAATGTGTCATTTCATTTGTCAAATCTATGAATGCGTAGATACTACGCATTTATGAAAAAAAAATTCATAGAACATAGAAAGCAGATTTTTTTAGAATTTTGACTGTTTGTCTGTGTGTACGTGCGTGTTTATCTCGGAAATGACTGGTCCAATTTGATTTGCGATTTTTTGAAGAACGTTTATCAGTCTGCATACATATACACAGTCAAAATTATTTATTAACAATTCTATAGCTTATCGAAGAAGCAAATTCCGGGCATAAGATTCGCGGGCACAGCTGGTTGAAAACATTTTAATTGAGCAGGACAACGTCTGCCTGGTCAGCTACTTAATAATAAAATCTACACGTGTAATAATCGATGTCTCTCAATAATTCGATTAACTTATGATTAAATCATGAACTAAGGTTAACAGTTTGATAAAATTGTGCAACGAATCGAAGTACCAGGAAGATAGAAGTAGTCTAGTAGGTACGCCAGAATTTACCGACCTTGAAGCTACTCCGGGTCAGTGCCCTCACCTAACTACTCCCAATTTTCTCTTGCTAAAACGCTTTTCGCAAATTGCAGTTACTTTAATATGACCACGTAGCCCACCCACATAACGCATATAAACCCACCAATACCAGCCTAGTTAGTCTTCAAAAGTTATCATCCCTGACTATTATTATTTTAATAACAGTAAAACGAAGAGTTTATAGTCCGGTGGATAGTTTCGATTGTAAGTGATTGAAAAAGTGAATCAACCACGGGCGCAGTCGCTAGGAGTACATTGCAACGGTTTTGAGTAGGCGTGATGGGTGACCGCTACTGGCAAACATTTCATGATCGCCCCGTGCTACGGAAGTAACGTAAAGCAGTCGGTACCGATTGTTGTCTTTAGATGACAATTTAGCGATGTCGCAGGCCTTCGGGCGATATAAAAACTTGGGTTGGCCACTAACTTCTCCAGCATGTATCCTAACAAACTTTCGCATTTGCAATATTAGTAGGATTTAATTTTATACAAAATGGAAAAATGTGACCGTTGAAATTGAACTAGTTTTTCATTAAAAAGTGAGTTTAGCAACTATGTGTATAACAGACAGATACGCGCGGCACTACAGAGCCCCAAGTGGCCCTGGGCGCGAGTGCTCCTCAAATGTACTCGTGCGCTTACACTTTCACATTAAGCTTTTCTCGTTTTCAGTTTTATATACTAATTTCACTTTTATTCATATTGAGTTCATCTCGCGTGAAATGGTCGCAGTAGCCCACATAAAACTGCTAACTTCGAATAGCATTTACATTCTAACTTGAAATATCCGGATATTACTCAGATTAATTTTATAAAAATATTTTTTTACGCATATATTTTGCATTTTATGCATATACATATGTGCCAAAATAAAAAAGAAACTAATAAAAATTTTATAAAATTTCTTCCCTATTATCTATGACACAAATCTCGCGAAACTATCAAGTAATTTAAAATGTATATGAGAATGAACATTTACAGTACCTATTGTAGTTGTAGTAGTCATTTCATATTCATAATTCAAAACTTTGGAAATCCGCGCCAAAACCGCTCCGACGCGCCGTATTTCTCCAACGTTAATGAACAAAGCAAACCTTACTTCATGATTTAATCATAAGTTAATCGAATTATTGGGAGACATCGATATGAACTATCTATGAATTAATTAATCAAAGAGACTATACATTAACTAGTAGTGAATAATTTTCAAGTTCACATATTCAGGTTACAGCGTATGAGATACACGTTATGAAATCAGGTCACAGATCTGTTAAGTGGTAGCGTTTGCAAATTAAAATGTGGTTGGAAACAGGTCGATGGGCACCTGCATTCACATGTTTGTGTTGCTGACGATTGAGAGACAAGTGGAGCCCGTTCTTTGTTCATGTAACCATATGATTGTTGTCAGAACATTTTGTTGACTCAAAAATAAAAATATCAAATTACTACTAATTCAAAAATATATTTGTATTTTTTTTTGTTTTTTTTTTTTATTAAAAAAAGATTTTTATAGTAAAACATCTTAGTATCGTTGTCGCAAGTTCTTATTGAATAGAATTACAGCAAGCTCTCAGGCTAAATAACTATATTTTAATGAACGTAAGTAACGATCAATTATACGTAATTAGAATTTTCTGGTGCAATAACTGATGTAATTTAACAGTAGTGGAATAACAAGTATCAGACTAATAAACCTCACTATTAACATTTCATGAGGGAAAAATAAGTAATAACATAAGTCATTACATGTTTTTCATAGATTAAATTTAGTAGAATAGTAAGAAATATACAGCCACGATGTAAAAACGAAAATACTTATATAACTTCTTCTCTCCACTCAATTTTAAGTCATTTTACTTCCCATTCTTCTTTCATCTATCCTAAAGCAGTGTTGTTCGAAACCCTGGGGGTTCGTTGGGAGTCATTTGAGACCCTGATCGCTTCAACAATGTTCTGCTTATCTTCTCTCTGCCCCATGCTTAAGGTTATTTTAATTAATGGATCTATTACTTCCTTATTCCAAAGCAGCCAGCTAAACATCAACCATTTAAACGACGCATCGACTCATGTGCCTGTTGAGGGCATATAAAATCGTAAGCACCGTACCACAACCGCACACGATAGAACATCGTAACGATGTTCTCCATCGGGTATCGTTCGTAAAGTATAAAACCTCTTAACCCTTACGATCGTCTTATCTACGGATTGTGTGTGGACTCCGGCGTTTACTTTATGCAGTTAGGATTTATCGTTCTCTTCCAAAGTTTACAAAGGAATTCATGTAACCCGTATCTGAGGGACTGTTATCAGTTGGGATCGTAAAACTTTCAGTAGGAATATTGAGCAACGGTTCCGAGGGAATCACCAGCATGAAACTATTGAAGCTGGGTGAAGATTGTGATAGCTTGGTACAATTTTATACATTGGGTCTGCTGGGACAAGTAATAGAGGTATATTTTCGAACTGCGGTTTTAGCACCGTCATCGAAATGATATCGACCTAATAAGACTAGTCTTAAAAATAGTAAAGTTTACGGACTAAAGTGTCGATACTGTAATAAACGACCAGTATTAATATCATAAAGTGCGTCGTTTATGACTGGCCATTATATAACAGAACATAAACGTTAAAATAACGTACCGACTTAAGTTACGATTATTGAAGAGAAGGCCAATTCCCACTATTGTCAAAATAAGAATATATCATAAAGATATTCCTAATATCGACAACGAATATTTCGAACATTTTTTTATTCGGAATATATTAAGATATAATAAGCAAAGAAATATAGCTATAATTCCAATGATTTTCCGTTGTATTTATTATTCTAAAAAATCTAAATGAGTTCGCGCAAAAAAAAAAATTTTGGTTAAATTATTAATATTATAATTAAACAGTAACCCGTATCAAAGTTCAATTAACAATTTCAAAACACTCACTAGTGTAAGATTAACAATTTATATCTACGCACCTTAAAAAAATAAATATTTAGTACAACCCTTCCCCAGCACTTAGTAACCGAGACGATATCTTAACGACGCTTTTACGAGCTCCCGCATCGTCTAGTGTAAACACCATCGTATAACACACGAGTTATCTTAAACCTTCAGTGGATGCTTTCTGGATATACGAGCATCGTATCCTTTAAGTTGATACATTTTTAGTTACTCATGGATCAACAGGATAAAGATGTAAAGTATGCTTACAGAAGTTTAAAATTTAAGATACTTTTTACGGCGGATACTTTCTAATGCGGAAGTTACGAAAACATATTTGTGTCCATCATAATATGCTATCTATGTATTTTAAGTATCATACAATATATGTTAAAAAGTTAACCCTGCTTTGAATTAAGAGTTATATAGAATAAGTAGCGACATATAACTTTTCGTTCAGTTGGTTCAGAAAAAATCCGGTATCCTGCTTGAGTTGGATGGGCTTGAACGATTGATGGCCCACTACTGAACACGAGCCGCTCTTCATACTGAAGAGACATCTTCAGAGCATAATTCAACACACTGTTCCAATGTGGATGGGTGGAGACTAGCCCCTCCATCAAGTGCCGCTAGTTAATACGCCGCCCGGAGGCCTTCGACATTGCTTAACGATTGTTAACGGAATCGACGACTTTATTTGCATTCCGTATCACAGAATCGCTCATGAAATGTTGCCACTAGCGGTCAACCGTCCGCCTATCAACCGCACCCGTTGTTCAATCGCGTACCTACAATCGAAAAAAACCGCTGGGGTATGAATGCTTCTCTAAAGCAAGCCCTAAGTACCTTTTTCTACATGATTAATAAGCTGCAAAATACCACCTACATGCTACTGTAATTTGCATTCACACAAACAGTTTATAACAGAGAAAAAAATCCTTATCTGTATCGAGATAAGAAAATAACAATTCCCGTCGATAAAAGAAGTTCATGTCGTTCATAAGACACGAGTCACTGACATACGAACAACTCGTATACTTCCAAGAAAAAAACGAACTATTCGCTGCAATATTTTAATATACCTTGCTAATCAAATTATGTTCCTTCGCGAGAACTTTGTGAAAAAACTGTCGTTTCACGAACAAACCTTCAACTTCACACCTCGTTAAAACTTCCTTAACATGTTACAGATAAAAAATCTTCGAATAAAATGGATAGAAGGTTTTTGTACATGATGGAGGCGTAACTTGAGTCGTGTTAGGAAGCCGTTAAGACGGCTGCTGACTCAACAAAATCCATGGGAGTGTGTTAACCGTCGTAGCACATGATCCACCATAGTATATATGTACATATAACTGCATTCGTAAGTATCATTGGGATTCTCTAATACTTCATCAAACCGAATTTAAATATTAAAATCTATGTATATGTGAAAATGTTTGTTTGTGATTTTGTTTTTGTTGTCTTTTATAGATTCCGAAATGGTAGGAAATGGAGCACCGAGTTTAGTAGTTTTTTTTATTACCAGTGGATCAAAAATCCAATACAAACTTTCATCCCGTATCCCAAGGGAACACTGGTATAATTAGGGGTGAAATTTTTTCTAAATGATAAGCATTTATATAATATAGACGAAATTAATTAAACAAGCATAATTAGGAATAACTCAAAAACTGTACAGATCTCGGTCAAATTTAAATTAGGCCAAATGAAAAAGTACTGAATATAAAACGAATAATCAGCATTAGTGAAATACAGCTGAAATAAGAACCCCTGTTTTTTAAATATATTAAAATTTTCATAAAATACGACTTTACTGGGAATGTTAAGCTGTTTAAATAATTGTGCACTGAATAAACTGTATTTATATTAACTGCCGAAGTTCATTGACTGATGACAAAGGTTCACTGTTCAATAATAAATTAGTCTCTATAAATATTTTTATTTACACAGAATATGCAACACGCATCCTTGCAATCTTTCGTATATTAGTAGGATATAGGTTAAGGATACTAGGCAATTTCTTACATGGCCCATCTTTATCTCGGCCCCGATTCGAAAAGGATGTATTTTTACTTTACAAACCTCACAAGTTTGTACGTCAAAAGAAAGATAGAAAGACGATTCTTATTGAATTACTGCACCTGAGGTAATGCTTTTTTGATTTAATAATTGAACGCTTATGATGTGACAACAGGCAATGTTACTTCACAAATCATCTAAAAGACCAAAATTTTTCTGGTAGTAAATACTTAGGTCCAAATAACGTATATTATTATGATGAGATTGTCAGATACGTAGGTGTAGACCAGACTTGTTAGCAGTTAACATTTGTGCCGAGTCAGCAAGTTCCACGGGGTTCGACCTCGATATCTCACAGCTGCCGAGTTATCCATCTTACTGGTAGAAATTGTTGGAAGAAAATGAAAGGTTACAGATATTGTTTTTTCCAACACTAGCAAAAGCTCTAGATTTAAATAAGAATTTTTTTTATTAATTAGCAAACACAGGATAACGAATTGTTAATAAATTCCATTTTAATACCACCGTATCCTTTTTCGGACAATATAAAAAAATATTATTCTCAAGCGAGAAATACAAATGGAAGTCAACATTTATATTATTTTATGCTATAATATTAATTAGCATATTCTTGTACATACGTCGCATAATATAAGCAAGACTTAGGAACAGTATACTATTTTTTTTTATATAAGAAGCGAGTAGTCTATTAATCGAGAGATCGTTAGTCGAGTAAGTTGGGATGTGGAATAACAGATAGCACATTTAAATGAAATACAGAGCAGTTAGATGTTGGGCAACTTGTAATTAGAATTAAGCCTCACTAAATCCTATATGCCCTTAATTGTATATTCTGTAATAGGTTTTGGATTACATGCACATTCCCTATTCAAGTATACCTTCCCTGCTTCCCAAGCTTCATTGGATCGTATTAGTTCGTTATCATCGCACCAGATATCGTTAAGTCGAATAATAATGGAGGGATATAAAGTTCAATATGGATCGTGATGTTATCCTTCAATTTATTACACGATGCCTTTGTGCCAGACTGAAGATTGGGAAAATATGCAGATTCTATTACAATCGGGATAAAACTGGGAAACATCTCGCTGCACAAAGGGAAATTTACAATAGAGGAAAAGGTGATTTAAAAAGTAAAGAAATGTAAACTGATTTCATGCAATTAAATTTTTAATAAATATTTAGATTCACCTCCATCTTAAGATTCGCCTCAATTAACGGTATGCTGGGTTTACGTTCAAAAACAGGCACATAATATGGAATTATCATTAGATCTTCTGTCTAATGAAATCAATGAAACAAAACAAGCAAATGAAACGATTTTAAGGAACCCAAACTCGATGAATATAAGCGTTTAAGAGCGAGACTTCCTTATCATAGAACTACATTCTAAGCTTTTATTTGATTTTTCAACTGTCGCCAGTCTATAGACACTTGTCATAACTTGGTAAAATATAACTAATTGATGTAAGTGAAATCCAGAGTCCTAGTTTTACTCCACAGTTACAGGAACACTTAGAGGATAAGACAATAAGTTGCTTAATATGACACAATATAATGTTAGGGAATTCATGATCATTTCTATAGTCGCCAGAAGTCCTACGATCTAGAGCAATTCTGGGAATACTCTAGCTATAACTGATGAGCCAAATGATGACAAATCATCATCAATGCCGATATGAAATTAATTTAATGACTAATGCATTGTCTGCGAAATTGGGGAACTAGCTCTGAAACTCCATCCTAGGACTAGATGTTGGACGACTGTCTCAAGCTGCTGTTTCACAAGGCTTACCATACTCGTAGTTACCTTATATCTTATTTAGCAATCCAACGGTGACGCAAACATTTTCCATCAGGTGGCTCGTCTATTTCTCAGGCAAATACATAAAAAGTTTTTAACGCCGCGGTCTCTACAAGTTAGCATAGACTACGTGTGTACTCATAAAATCCATTCCAAACTCCGTGTAACTTTCCATCCACACAACTTGTTATAAATTATGTTATACCAACTCCACCAGTCACATGTTCCGGCTTCTGGTAGAGTTTTCCAGTGTAATTATTTATCGGGTAAGCGCTTTATGACATGGCGCTTGCTTGTCAAACATTTTCATTATATTGGTTAATACAGGCTGTACACATTCGGCACGTAACCTCAGCTTCACCTATCAATTTCATACTTTGATTACTTTAATATTGAATTACTGACGAGTTTGTCAATGCTGTATATAAAACCTTAACAATTATACGATATAAAGGGCTCCACGCAACCTTGAATCACAATATTTTCCAGCTGAGACGGACCCTGCTGAACACAGGTTAATATCAGGCTCTTCAAGTTGCACGTTAAGTGCTAGTAATATCACTTGCCCTAAATTACGAACATCCCCTGTAGAAAGTTGATGTTCAGTGCCATCAGTCAATCAACAGTCCTGTTGCCTAGACAGTGATCTTTCTAGCGAAGTAAGGAGTATCGGGTCGATTTCCCGACTGGCAGAGAGATTTATATACCAGACAAACCTTTGAGGAGAAGCGTGTCGGATAGATACCTGGTATGGGTCGAAGTTAACGAGGGAATTAAGTAATGATAGAATTAACAAATTAATTAATAATGTACTTATAATTACCTTAAAACATCTAGATGCATAATGTCATTCATCCGTAGGTATTAAATTCTACTATTTAGTATTAATTACATCGATGAAAAATGCTTTTCGATTAATTCAATTTGCGAGCGCTCGAAACGCAATTAAAAAAGATACGATTCACATTATATTACCATAGTATCATTAGTGGTTTTTCGTGTTAATTGAGAAGCGATAATGTCATTGACTTAATGAATTGTAAATTTAACATTTACTTAAAAATTAAGTGATGTTTTGTAGCATTTCAAAATGTTTAAAATACTATAAAAGGAATGTGATCAATCTGTCTGTCCTTTTGTCATAGCGTAAATTCAATCAAATGGACAACAAATATGAAATCTGATAGATACACATACAAAGCTAGGTGTTAGGTAGCCCATAGTAGCCAATAGATTGACGAGTTATTAGCAAAATCCACACAAAAAGAACCCGATCCGTCGTGTAATATTAAAACCTTAATTTTATTTTAAGTGCATTTTATCTTATACTTTAATACGACACATTCCAAGGCTGACGGTGTTCACTTACTATCAGTTATGGGTTAGCCCGTTCGCCTCGAGTCGAAGCCCAAAAGTCGTAGTTTAAAAAAAAAGGAAAATGCGTATAGTACCTACTTATAAATCTTCTTTTAAACCAATTCACAAAGTAGCGTAACTAGCTAGTTTCCAGAACCAGATGATGCGATACAGTGTTCCATTTCAAACTCAATAGAATTTACATAAATAGACCTTTGTGGGTAGGGAGGTTTTATTACCATTTACATAAAGCTTTTAAAGTTCCGTAGTTCATATAATACTATTTTTAAAGTTCCTGAGTCTGCACGGAATGATACTAGTTCTTCCATGTCGGTCTTTCCGCGCATTCGCGGCCTATCATAGTTTAGACACTTTGTAGGTATTAAAAAACTGTTATTTGGTAAAGGAATACAAATTAATCACATAGTACGTTAACTCTAAGTAGCCTGTATGTTATTCCTGACTATAACCTCTGTGCCAAACTGTCGCATTTATAATATATGTAAATAGGATTAATTGTTTTACATTGTATATCTCAATAATGAGCACAAGTCTCTCCTCCTGACCGAAAACACAGAGCATATTCCTCCACACTGCCAGATTGGACAAGTGACCAACCCATGTGTCGGAAGTTTTTATGCAGTCTTTGCGCGCACAAATGGATTAACGAGTGCAATTTCACGATTCTCTAGTTACCCTCCGAAGCACGGAAGCACTGAGGACATTTTATTCGGTAATTATCATAGAGTATATTGAAAAATAGTAAAGACCGTACTGTAAACTGGAGATTACTTTTTTCAGTGTACGTTAACGTCATGTGTATCGAACAAAACTTCAACTTCAACCGAGTGTCTATCACAGACGGACATTCTTACCTGTAAAGAAAAAACATACGTTAAAATATTGAATATATTAAAGCTTAACAGAGGTCACTAAATGAACTTTTTTATTAATTTTCATCTTTTGACTCACGATATGCATTTTTATAGAGTTATATGTGTATTTGGTCGCATTTTTTGTACCAAAGAAATAACATTATTTTCATATTATTCCTTCAAGTTCCACAAAGACTACGCTAATAAATAATACGAGACAGAATAAGCTTTGAAGTTGGCTCATAATAAGACCAATGTTTTCACATTTAGCTAAAATGTTCGTATGAGCGAAACCTAAACTTTTGCGAAAGGATTTTCAAAGGAAACTTTTTAAATGTCTGTTCCCCATAGTCGTTTTAATGTTTGCCTAACCTTATCGGTGAACATTTTTACTCATTTTCTAGACAATTCACATGTTTACTGAAACCTTGTCTTTTAATTATCTTGCCCAACTAACTTGCTTCGGATTCAAGTCTAAATTTGATAGTCATCATACCTAAATTTTATGTTTCTGTATACAGCTGTCACTATACTCGTAGTTGCATCAAATTAAGAAAAGTCTGTTTACTAACAAACCACTTGACAATAACCGTATATCGTCTATCAATAATTTATTTTAACATTTGTTTTTCATGGTAACATGTTTACTGTGAATATATGTAAATACTTATAATCATAGAGCTGTTAGTGTCCGTTCAATATATGTATGTAAGTCAATACTTACATTCACAATAAACATGTTACCATGAAAATTAGGCGAAAAAAAATATTATTCATTTATTGTCAACGAACATTATTTATGGTAAATTGGTAACGTATTTTTTTATTATTATTAAGTAATTATATTATTTACGAAGCATGGGTTTTTTTAATTTTGAGTTTTCAAACATCGAACGGATAACCGACATTGGTTTGTTACCAATTAATAACAATGGGAAATTAGTCTAAATTTGATTAAAGCAAATCGCATTCGTATTTTTTGATTGACGGTCCACTAACGAATATGTGATTGATTTAAGATATTGCATTCAAATCTTTATTCTCTTATGTTTTACAGACGATCTTAATTTGGTGAATAAAAAAGCTGACGAAGATATTTTTTGTATCTTTGTCTCGGTACTGTCTTGTGACTATTGTACTTTATTAATAATAATCGTTATTACTGTATTATCAAGTAATTTATAGAAATAAAGTTTATAATTGTTTGACAGGCCGTTTGGTCTAGTGGTTAGTGAACCTGACTACTATACCGGAGGTCGTGGGTTCGATTCCCACCCAGGTCAAACTTTTCTG